>CM064480.1:20686332-20793803 GCA_032716605.1 Paralithodes platypus | reverse complement strand
GAACCAAGTGGTTGAATGCATTTTGTTTGAGAGCCCATTCCACCGAGGTACTCTTTCCCCTGGACAGAGCATCCCCCCACAGATTGGGGACGCCTGAATAATTTTTTTTTTTTTTTTTTTTTCTCTGATTGAGGAGGCAAAGGCAGTAACTTCCTATGCCGTGCCTCCCCCATAGTGGACAAGAGTGGACAGGGACCAAATAAGGGCCAAAATCAAGGGGCCGTTCGAACCAACAATGTGATGTTATTGTGTTATTGGTGGAATGTTTTTTGGGCTAGAAAAAATATTTTGTCCGAGAGATCCTGTAGAACCCTGGACCGGGTGGGGCCTTGTTTCTTCAAACAAATTACAGCGGCCATGTTGTCCATCCGGAATGCAATTGACCTGGAGGTCAATGACATTGCATGATCTCAGAGAAAAAACAGAGGAACTGCTAACTCTTGGGCATTGATGTGAAACTGACTTAACCCTCCAGCCCCGGCTATGTATTCCATACATATTCCCAAAGACCCGGGGGTTTTGGCCGAAAAACGTCTACGCCTAGGCTACCGTATCTTTGTTATTTTGACTGCTTCCGCATTCCCGCGCATCCCCAAGCGTATATGTGTTTCGTACCTGTAGAATGGCGTTAAGTAGAGCTCTCTAAGTCAACTGGTTCAGTTGTGATGATGATTTCATTGGAGATAACTTTGTGGCAAAAACAGCCACTTTACACTACTTTTCGCTACTTAACAATAACATACAGGCACACACGAACAAGCGACGCACTCCTTCTTGTGGTCGGAGATGCGCGGCGTCGGTCCAGCCGGCTGTTGTTTACATGCGTCGGACGGACGCCTCGCACACCAAGCTTACAGGCTTTCAAGCTGCCGGAGCCTCAGAGCCCTACCGGGTAGCGCGGGGGGTGTTTGTTATGGGTGCCTCAGAGCCCTACCGGGTCTGGAGGGTTAATGTCGTCCATTTTCTGTGATTCTGATGACCCTCCGTCGACTGATAGCCCCATCCTATCAGACTCGAGGCGTCTGTGTCCACCCATAGGGTGGGAGGTGGATCTGACCAATGTGTCACTGATTCCCGTACCTGAGATTTTACCCAAAACGACAGGATATGTAGAATTTTCTTTGGGATGAAGAGAGGACAATTAGAGGGAAAGCTTTGTTGCCTAGCAAGATTAGTCTCTTCAACCTGAGGAGGTCTCGGGGCACTGTAATTTGAACCCCATTTAAAGAGTCAATCAGAAATTCCCAAAGTTTCCTGGTTATAGTCTTGGAATGCAATACTCTGAACAGTTTTACTTGAAGACGTTTGGCATTGGTTGGACTTTGTTTATAGTCTGAAGTTGTGTATCCCAGATTAACCCTACCCATTCTACTGGTTGTGTAGGAGTGAGATTTGATTTCTGTAAATTTACTTTGAAACCCAACTTGTTACATGTTGTATGACTCTCAAGGTTTGTTCTTGGCAATGGAGTGGAGAAGACCCGAGAATCATCCAATCGTCTAGGTAAAACAGTATTTTCACTCCGTCTTCGAGTAGAGGGAGAAGAGCTTGTTTCACTATCTTGGTGAAAATTCTGGGAGCTATGTTCAAGCCGAAAGGCATTCTGGTGAACATTACCGCTTTGTTTCTGAATGGGACAGCTAGGAACTTTTGTTATCTCCTTGCTATTGGGATGTGCCAGTAGGAGTCTTTTAGATCTAGAGTAATTATCCAGACCTTTGGTTGTAGAACTAGCCTTACTTGAGAAAATAGTCAACATCCTGAACTTCATATTGTGAATTGATTTGTTGAGGAGGGACATGCCTATCACAGGCCTTAGTTGTAGACTGTCCCTCTTTGGAACGAGAAACATGCGGGATAGAAGAAACTGGCATGCCTTCTGGTACATAAGTCACAACATTGTCTGACAACATTTGGTTTATTACTGTTTCTAACTCTAGAGATAGTTATACATTGTTTGACTGAGCTCTGAGACGGGGTCTTACCAACCAGCGCCATGTAAGGCCCTTCTTTTACTACTGGTACCCTCTTTGCCCAAGATCTCAGAGGTCAATGACGAAAATTTTCCCTGAACTGACCTGTCGGATGAAGGACTAGTTCCCTGTTGATGGGCTCTAGAAAATTTAGTTTTTTGTACTTTGGGCAGGTTGGTATGTTGATGACCATGTGGTCGCTGGTGTTAGGGGGCATGTTGTTTTGTTTGTTGGGGTCTATGTTGTGACCCATAGTTATGTCGCTTATGAGATGGTCGTGTGTAGGATGATGGTTGAGTCCTTGCTGCACCCCGACCTCTGGACTGATAGTGTCCCCTGTTTGACGAGTTACCCTTATGCGCCTGAAATGTTTGTGGAGTAAACTTACGAGAGGGAAATTGGACTCTAAATTTTCCACGCTGTGATTGAGAACGAGAGTGGAACTGTCTAGGATGTTTCTGCTTGGAAGCGACTGCCTAAACGCAGCCATCTCAGGTCTTAGCAACAGAGCATGAACCTCACTCCAGGTAGTTTGGGGTATCAATCTACATGTGAACAGCAGAGAAAGGAGAACTTGAGTTGCAATATCTTTGGGCATATTCTTAGACAAGTGGATGCGCAGATACTGTCTAGCTCTAGCTGCCTCAAAGGTGGGTGCCCAACCCCAAAAGGCGGGTGCCCAACCCCGAAAGGGGTTGAAATAGGGGAGCTATCCCCCCCGCCAAAGGTGGCTTTCTAGGGCCTTCCCTAGCTGATGCTGAGAGGATTGGGTTCTAGTCATGTGGTGATGGGCTGGTCTATCAGAGTGAGAGCTGAGCGATCTCTGCCATACCCATAGCTTACTCTGACTGTTCCTTTTACTTATATATTTTCTAGATCTCAAGTGACGGCGTCTCTTCCGTGGATTGACCTCCCAATCTACCAAGATTGGAAGCCAAAGCGTCACATTTCTCCTTTGCCCCTCAACTTTCTCTTCATAATTGGGTATATTTATTAGTGGCCCCTCCATCATTGACGAACATGCCTATTACATAAGGCATCCTCTTCAAACACTAATCCGCCGTAGTTTGAATCTACCGCGCAGAGCATTTAAAAACTGAGGAGCCTTCATCATGAGCGCACGCGACCTCACTCATGGCTTCAGTCATTATGAATTGGGTTCTCACTACGAAAAAACTTCGTAAAAAATAAAAACAAAAAGAAAATAAGAATAACTATCTAATAAGCTTTCCATCATATCGTGGATGTACTTGTGTGGATTTCTGACCAGACGCTGATTCAGGCGTCATTACTCCTTCTCTGCTCTGCGTTCAGCCTGCCCGGACGTGTCTCCCCACGCTCCGCTGATTCCGCATTTGTTGCGTCCCTAGTGAGTTTTTTCTCATTTGTTTACTCAGGGATGTATCGAGTAAGGTTAGGATATGCGTAGCAGGAGTGTCCTGGGCTGGTTGCCCGCAGTGCAGTGTATTTTGGGTCGTGTGTTTGGGGCATCTATTTCGGATGTTCCCTCGTGGTCCTGTTGTGGACATGTGAACTTTTTCACAGTTAGTTAGCTTGTGTTGCAGGCGGCTTTCATTACGCGTTAGTTATTGCTGCCTTTTATCTGTCTGATGAGGTAAGCTTTGCTTACTGACGTTCCCAGCGTATTTTTCTTCACTTAGTGAAGTTTTTTCTGGGTCCCGAGTCAGTCTTCCCTTTGCCGGAAGTATTTGCTACAGTGGTGTGTTGGCGGTGGTTCCTGTTGTGATATTTCCAGTGTTTTGTGTATATTTCAACATTTATTATGCCGTCTACTTAGGCCTAGCCAGCCACACGTAGCTTTTGCCACATGTACAAGTGTATTGTTTATTATTTATAAATATGCCCTACTGTGTCATGTGTATCCGGGTTTTAGTTGTGTATTGGCTAATTCCTCGGACTATGTTTGTTCCTGGTTTAGTTGTGTATTGGCTAATTCCACGGATTATTGTGTGGACTTAGGTTAGTCGTGCGTGGCTTCCTTCATGTCCGTTGTACGATCAGATGGTGTCTGTTCGGGGTGGGTTTCCTTCCGGCGGGTTTTTTCTCGGTTTCACCATGAAAAAAACCCGGCCGAGAGCCGTGTTGGGCCACACGTGGTTTTCACACAGGCTTGTATTCCCGGCGATGAGGTGTCTGTGGCTCTCCAGGACTGCGTCTCTGTTGGTACCTGGTTTCAGGCACCCTTTGATTCCCGGCGGAATGACTGTACCCATCTATAAAACGCTGTTCATACGAACATACGTTATGTAGTTTTTCTACCAGGTTTTACAAAAAACCACATGAAAAACCTAGCTGTGTTAAGGGCTTTCCTCCCCGGCGATCTTTTACAAAGAAGTGGGGACAGGAACTTATGGGGTTAACTTTTTGACATCTCACCCGGCGGGTGTACCTTGGTAGGGTGGGATGAACAACTAAGTCAATTAGTTCATTAACCAATCCATTTTAAGTGATACTATATGTATCGCCGCCTTTATACTTACGGCGATTGAAGGTTAGGGTTAACATCGTTTTTCACACCCGGGGGTGCTCCTAGGTGGAGGAAATAAGGAATTTACAATTCAATTTCGAGTTAACCACTTAATTTAGTGATACAATTAGGTATCGCCGCCTTCAACCTTACGGCGATCTTTTTGTGACAATTCGTTAGGAATCAGATCTCGTGTCAGCCCGCCCTGTGTTATTCTACTAAAATATTTCAAGGGCCGGCGTCTTTATGGGGGGTTGTTTTTGTTCCAAAAATTGAATCTTAAGACAGTCACCACCAGAAAGACTATAATCGCCATGCTGGACAGTTATATTATGTCAGAGGGTATTCTTCACTTTCTTCAAAAGATTTGTTTAGATATTCTGAACCCCGCCGCGTAACGAGCTGTGATCATTGTGTCATTACATCTCGTTATCCGGTGGGTTATTAACACTTGTGTGCGAACATGTTGGGTTAACCTTATGAGCATTAATTCCTGGAAATTTTCTTTTTTTCCAGAGCTGGGCTCCGGCGGACCAATACAGACCCGGCGGTAGTTTCCCCACCAGTCTCTGTCATGGCTACCTCAGCCCCAGTCTTTGCTTTATGCACTACCCCTGATTGTTCCGGTATCCCTATTTTTGCGCATACCCGTTGCATAAGGTGTGTTAAATGTCTAGACCGTTCAAGGGGTCTCTGGGTTATGTGTAATTGTTCTTTTTGCTCCCAATTAGCTATCAAGGTCCTTTGCGATAATGATAAGACCGCGGCAGTAGCTTTAAGAGAAGTACGGCAGCAGATGGCAGCTTACACTACGATTGTTGCGCATAAATCACTTCAATGTGACAACGTCCCTCTTTGGGATCGATTGCTGTTTGAACACCCTCCCCCCCCCTAAACGTTCCTCTAGAGTCACGAGTTATAAGCCGGCGGAGACTGGTCAGGGTTCTGTATCTTCGGGTACTACACCAAAACGTCCAAGAGAGCCTACACCCCCGGCGTCCGCCTCATCGTCTCGGGAGAGATCTCGGTCTCGGTCACCTCTCAGACGCCAGTCTTCTAGTCTTGCCTCTTCACCAGCGAGTAAGAAGAGTAGGACGGAAAGTTCCACCAGTGGTCACGGCGAGGATTCCTCCAAATCTAAGAGTAGTTCTCGGTCACACCGTAGCCATAAATCCTCCAAAAAGGATTCCCATAAGAGACAGTCCTCCCTACATTCACCAGCTTCTAGTGCCTCTCATAGTACCTCTACCTCAGGCAAAGTTTGTGTTAGGCCTCAAGGGTCCAGTGCGGTGCCGGTCCCTAAAGAGGATTTACCTAGTAAAATTCTAACCCTGGAATTGGAAAGTTCAGGTGGTTCAATAATTGAGAATGTTTCAGACTCCCAAGAGAGTGTAGGCCAGGGCCTCGGTGTTTGGCGGTTTGCTCAGCCAGGGTCTGACCACCCACGTCCGACTCAAACGAGTCACACAGTAGCTGATGTCCACAGAGACGCGGCGATCCCATCCTCTATTCCTGACTTATCTTGGCAACAAGGTACCCCAGCTTCGGCGGGGTCTTCTCAGGAGGATCAGGAGGAAAAAGACGAGGTTTCTATAATTTCGGAGATGGAAGGGCAAGAGTCAGGCTCAGGCTTAGACGCCGCGCAGGATAGTAATGATTCACCTGTAAGTTCATCATCTAACCAATTTGTTACTGCGCAAGAAATTAATGGGCTACTTACTGATGCTTTATCTAAATTTTTTGGCCAACAACAGGAAACCCCCACTATGGACTTGGGGGCTCCCACGACAAGTTCTACGGTACGGCCTCTGATGACTTCGATTGCTTTATCTAAGATCCCTAACCCTCCCACTCTGTCACCATCAGGGGTTACTAAGCCTGCTACGGCGGCATTGACAACTTCAAATGTCAGGGTCATCACGGACGTCAATCCACCCCCTCTAGACAAGGCGCCTCTCAGAAAGGTAGCTATGCCCTTGCTTTATGGACCAGACGAGTCATGGGTCCTTTTGACCCCCACTAACCCAGAGCTCGCCCAACCTACCTTGTCAGGGGAACTCCCGGTACCGCGTGAGTGGGTCATCCAGGGCAATAAATCAAAGAAATTGAGGGCCTTGGATATTTTGGGAATGTACTAGACGTAAACATCAAGGCTATACCTAGTTATTATCACCAAGACTATTTTGTGTATGCTACTAAACCAGCTTTACCCCCTGCCTCAGCTTCAAAACTATTTTCAGACTGGTCTAAGCTGGATGGGTTTAATGATATTAAGACTCTGTCAGCTCTTACTCCTGAACTTGATTTACAGACCGTCACAGACGAAGCAGCTAATCCAGTTTTGAAGGTGGGGCAGTTGGGGCCAGGACCTTGGGTAGATTGGGAGATAGAGGCTCAAAACTTTGCAACCACATTCACTGCTAAATCTTCCCACCAGATCCCTCAGGACACTCATTCTTGGTTCTCCATGCCGGTAGGTTTTGCCGGCGGAGTCCCAGCAGCCTTGTTTTCTTTCCTAGCTGGCCCTAAGATTAATCTTTGTGAGCTAAAAGAGCCCTTCACTACCCCTACCCCTACTCACCTAGACAGAGAATTTAGGCTAAGGGTGAAAGCTTTTCGCCTGTTCTCTCAGTACATAGTGTCTCAACAGGTGGCTAAGTCTTTACTACGGTCCACTCAGGCAATCGCAGACGCGGATGCCAGAAGATCGGTTGAATTATCCCGGCGACTGCTCCTCCAGTCGTCAATCCAATCCTTGGGTGACATACGCACCGCCTTGCTTGAGGCGGTACGAGCAAGACAAGATCTCAGAATGTCTTTAGTTCGCAAGCTACCTGATCGCATTGCGAATCAGGTGATCATGTCACCAGTGCTTACTCCCTCTTTAATGTCCCCTGAAGTGTGGCGAACGGTGTACAATATGGCACAGGCCGTTAAGCACAGTCCCACTCCAGCTAAGAAACCTGCATTTAACTTCCCCAAACCTAGGCCAACTGCTAAAGCTCAGCCAGGGGGATCTAAACCCTTTCTTCTGCCTAAGTCCTCCCACTCCCCCCAAGGTCAGTACAGGCATAGACAGAGTCGGTTTTCAGGTCAGAGAGGACGCGGCCAGCATAAGCCAGGTCAGGGCCAGTCTTCGGCCAACACCAGCCAGCCGGCAAAGCGTCCAGCACCACCAACCCCACCATCAAAAAACTAAAGTCTCTCTCACTCCCGGTGCCAACCTTAAGGCCGGAGGACCCGAGGGTAGTACAGCCGGCGAACCCTTGTCTGCTAACTTGGTCGTTCCGAACGTGTCACCAAGCATGGCCTTTAAACACTTGGGCACGAATGGTGGCACGCAAGGGCATCACTTGGCAGTGGCTCCGGCGACCTCGCTTACGTCAGCCGACAACGGCGAATTTTGTTTCTTTAGAGGTGGAGTCACTGGTCCAGGAAATGATTGCCAAGAATGTCATCATCCCGGTCCCCACAAATTACCCTGTATTCACGTCCAAACTATTTTTGGTTCCCAAAAGGGACAGTGTTCAGATGAGGCCGGTCGTAGACCTGTCTTATCTGAACCTTCACATTCACAACGAATCTTTCAGAATGTTAACAGTACACCAAATCAGGCTAACACTTCCGCCGGGAGGTTGGATGTGTTCACTAGACCTGACAGACGCCTATTGGCACGTCTCGGTCAACAAAAGATTTCAAAGGTTTTTGGCCTTACGGATCAGGCACCAAAATTTTGTTTTTCAAAGGATGCCGTTCGGCTTGAAACTAGCACCTCGATTATTCACGAAATTAGTCCGGCAAGCCCTGATACCATTGTTAAAACAGGGGATCAGAGTGTTGTGGTATCTAGACGACTGGCTGGTAGTGGCAGAGACACAACACTTATGCATAAAACATGTCAATATTATTTTAAATCATGTCAAAACTCTAGGCTTCAAGGTAAATCTGGTAAAGTCAAACCTTGTTCCCTCACGAGTAATTCAGTGGATAGGGCTGGTCTGGGACACGGCCGCTCTCACTCTGAGTCAGAGTGTGGACAATCGCAACAGGTTTCGCAGGAAACTGTTCATGTTTCTTCACAGTCTGACTACGACGCGGAGGGTCTGGGAGTCTCTGGTAGGCTCTCTCAACTGGATTCAACTAACTGTCAAGTTGGGCCGGTTGAAAGTAAAACGATTAATATTGGAAGGCAACAAATATTTCCCGCTCTTACCGGCGGAAAAAATTATGGCCCATCCCGAAATTAATCCACACCTTGCTAGCGGTCTGGGCAAAGAGGGAAACGTTGCATTCAATAATGTCATGGACCTCTCCTCCACCAACGGTATGGGTAGACACGGATGCGTCAGGCACAATAGGGTGGGGATTTCAGTCAAATCAGGGGCACCAGGGTCAGGGGCTTTGGTCCCACTTAGAAATCTCTCACATCAATGTCAAAGAATTACTAGTCCCCTTGTATTTCCTTCAGGCTCACGGGCCGGCGTTACAGGGCAAGTCGGTGGCCTTCAGGATGGACAATCTGAATGCAGTTCACTGTATTCAGAAACAAGGATCAACGAGGTCAAGGAGGTTGCTAAACGTGTCGGAAGAGATTTTTACTCTCGCCAACAGACTAGACATTTACATTCACGCATCTTATCTCCCAGGCGTAGCGAACGTCTGGGCAGACGCTCTGTCCCGGAGACAGAGCACGACAGTAGAATGGGAGCTCAAGCAACCCATTTTCAACCTAATGATTGCAGAGCTCTCCCATCCACAAGTGGATCTTTTTGCGTCCGAGGAGACTCACAAACTGCCTCTATACCTCACCCGCCGGGCGAAAACGCCGGCAGGGGGGCCAGACGCCCTAGTGACAGACTGGAACAGATGGAGCTCCATCTATCTGTTTCCGCCGCCAGATGCGTCACTAATGTGCCACGTAGTGAACAAACTACGAGATTATCGAGGCTTAGTCTCGCTAATCGCGCCCCTGTGGCCGGCGCAGTTGTGGTACCAGCAATTGAAAACGTGGTGCCCGGACCCGGTGTCGCTCCCGGTCGGGTATTTCCACTTAGACACGATTGGCAACCTAGCGACCTCGCTGACTTTTGCATTATGGACATTCAGGAGGCCAAGTGGCTATCACCATACGGTAGAGATGTGACCAATAAATTAATCAATCAATATACTCAGTCTACGAAACGACAGTATCACTCACATTGGCAAGCTTTTACTTCCTGGATCATCAGAACGGAACAGAATGTGCCGTCAGTGGCTTTAGTTTTCAATTATTTAAATTATCTGTTTGAGCAGAAACATTTATCTGTGGTAACATTAAAAAATCACTTAACTGCGATTAGAGTGCCCTTTTTAGACCTGACAGGTCTCTCCATACCGGTGGCAGAGGAAACAGGTTTTATGAGAGCTTGTTTTAAACTTCGCCCACCTCCCCGTCAGCTCATGCCTACTTGGTCTCTCGACAAAGCCTTGTCTTTACTTCACTCTCGTCTGTACCATAATACTGCAGACTTTGCATTACTCTTAAAAAAGGCGGTTTTCCTTATGGCTTTGGCCACCGGGAACAGAGTGTCTGAGCTGGCGGCGATGAGCAACACACCTAATTGCCTTAGGTTTGGCAGACTTAATGAATGTATTTACATTGCACCTTCCCCAGGTTTTGTAGCCAAGAATGAGCACAGTGCACATGTGTTTTCTGAGTTCACGGTGCCGGCGTTAAAAAGGGGTAAGGTGCATCATAATCTATGTCCAGTGCAAGCTCTAACAAAATATTTGAGAGTAGCTCCTCTTAACCCCCAAGGTGCTTTATGGGTAGCAAGTACGGGTAAACGCTTACTTAAACGACGATTAGCCTCTCTTCTGGTCGAAGTCATTAAAGAGAGTAATCCCGGCGTTGTGGGTAGGGCCCACGATTTACGCAAATGGGCAGCTTCTTTACGTTTCCTGAAATTTTTTTCAGTAGAAGATATCGCGTCCACTCAGCTGTGGGCGTCTAATCATACGTTTTTGTCTAGATACTTGTCAGTTGCTCTAGACAAGCCTCCCTTACCATGTATAGCTTTAAGGCAGAGGGTCTAGGTGGCCCTGCAGTCACTTTTGTGTATTTTCACGAGAAGGGGGGGGGGGGGGGGGGTGCAGTCAGCTGACATAGGACACCCTAGACCCCGCCGGAGTATAAGAGCTGTGATACAATTTAAGGTTAATGTGATATGAAAATTTCTCAGCGAGAAATTGTGCTAGTACAATGTTAGTACAAAACAACGGTGTTGTTATAGTAGTTTTAGCTGCGAAAGCAATCTAATATTAAAATAGTGGAGATCCTTTGCAATTTACCTCCACGATTATTTTGGGGTTTATTATGTGCACATATAAACTTATAACTTGTTATTTTTGTCACCACTCGTTGAGTGGGGTGCCTTTGTACCTGCAGATCTGTGTTCAGAATCTTCAGGGTTACCCATTTTTTTGTCAGACAGGCTTCTTTGAAGCACGCACCTGCCTGAACCCCTTTTTCTTGTATATTTTTGGCCTACGCCACATTTAAATATATTTTTCAAAAGTAAGAATACTATGTGGTTGTTTTTTATTATCTGCTTTTATAGAGTTATGATATGATTACGAATGTCCCCCTCCAGTCTTAGAAATCAGGCATGTTCGTCAATGATGGAGGGGCCACTAATAAATTATAGGTTTGACTCCTGTAAGGAGATAAAGAAAACCTAATATTTAGTAGTGGCCCCGTAATCATTGACGACTGGGGCCCTCCCGACCGTCCCCTTCCCATTCGTTGATGTATTAAGGATTTTGGTTTACTTGATATGTCAGTGAAGGAGGAATGACGCCTGAATCAGCGTCTGGTCAGAAATCCACACAAGTACATCCACGATATGATGGAAAGCTTATTAGATAGTTATTCTTATTTTCTTTTTGTTTTTATTTTTTACGAAGTTTTTTCGTAGTGAGAACCCAATTCATAATGACTGAAGCCATGAGTGAGGTCGCGTGCGCTCATGATGAAGGCTCCTCAGTTTTTAAATGCTCTGCGCGGTAGATTCAAACTACGGCGGATTAGTGTTTGAAGAGGATGCCTTATGTAATAGGCATGTTCGTCAATGATTACGGGGCCACTACTAAATATTAGGTTTTCTTTATCTCCTTACAGGAGTCAAACCTATAATTCCTGCGTAACGGTATGCATTATATCAAGAACTGGGCAGTGTTATAGCATATTTGTTGTTTGTACATATATATATATGTATTATGTATGTTGCTTCGTAGTATACTATAAATGGAAAATATACTTGGTAAATGAATAATTAGAGAGCATCTGTGGAATCACTTTCTACAATTTCCCAGCTCAGCTGATGGACGACGAGTGGAGGCGAGTCGAGTTGTAAACTGATATTCTATTGGTCAATAACTGGGTGTGACGTCACGAACGATGTTGGGATATGATTGGCTGTTGCGGGAGTACATCACTGTACAGGTGTCTAGACGGTGACGTCACAAATGTTCGCGATATTTGAATGGCTATAGAAATACACATCAGTCCATATAATTAACCTCTTGTTTCCCAATCCCTCTATGACGTCACATTAATTAATTTATTATTATCGTCCTTGGTGTTTATAACATCTCAGTGTCGGCCATATTTGAAATTTGGAAGTGTTCTTCAATGAATAGTGAAGTTTTTTGCTTTATGAAAACAGCTACATCATCTTCTATTTAACGGGATTATGAACGGAGCTTCCAGCTGCATTGTGTTAATTTGGCTGCTGACCATTATTCTACACTACACACAGGGTAAGGGTTTTATAGATCGTTATTTAGGTCCAGGGCCTAGGCTACGTTTACCACGGAATCTTTAATGTATATCCTCAATACAGACTTATTTCCTTCACTTACCTCGTCAATAATAACCCATATAGATGCAGAGGGCATGAATTATATCAAAGAAAAAGTGATGTTGAAACATTATCTGCAATTTAGCCATGTTGATCAACTCTTAGCCCAAGGCTCTTAGGCGGGTGCCCAACCCCGAAAGGGGTTGAAATAGGGGAGCTATCCCCCCGCCAAAGGCGGCTTTCTAGGGCCTTTCCTAGCTGATGCTGAGAGGATTGGGTTCTAGTCATGTGGTGATGGGCTGGTCTATCAGAGTGAGAACTGAGCGATCTCTGCCATACCCATAGCTTACTCTGACTGTTCCTTTTACTTATATATTTTCTAGATCTCAAGTGACGGCGTCTTTTCCGTGGATTGACCTCCCAATTTACCAAGATTGGAAGCCAAAGCGTCACATTTTTCCTTTGCCCCTCAACTTTCTCTTCATAATTGCTGAGGGGCACAGGGCCCTGGGTGGGGCTTTGGTTTCCCGGGCGTTTCCGCACCCTCCTCAGCTCCCCGCCATGGAGTGGCTTCGGTCACCCAGGCTTTATTGTGGTAAGCAGGGAGGGTTCTGTGGGGGCGCTCGGTTATGGCCTTAGCTTTGCTCGGGGCCTTGGGGCTGTTCGGCCAGGCAGCTTAGGGAACAACAACAACAACAACAACAACTCTTAGCCCACTTAATTTAATATTGTGGTACAGATCTACAGTAGCCTACCGGTATTTAGGTGGTTTCCATTTGTGGATTTGTATTTTTGTTCACACAACGAGTATTATGACATAATTAGCGCACTGTAATTCGCATATTCAAACAGTAATTGAATGACCGAGGTTAGTCTGATTGATATTGACTAACCTCTGTGTTTTTTTTACCTCTGAGGTTAGTCTAATATGTATTTGCTGACCATGAATCCTCCGAGGTTAGTCTAATATTTATTTGCTGACCATGAATCCTCCGAGGTTAGTATAATTTGTATTTTTTAGTTGCTAACAGCGGGGGTGTGGGGGCGGCAGCCCCCTCTATGGACACTAGGTTAGGTTAGGTTGGCTTGTTTGGTTAGGTTAATGACAATTTAAGAGCATAAGAACATTGAAAATCTAGTGTCTGTTTGGTAGGGGTTTAATGTTAGCGGGCTGTTTATCATGAATCCTCCGAGGTTAGGGCGTAGTCTAGTTTGTATTTGCTGACCATGAATCCTCCGAGGTTAGGGCTTAGTCTAGTTTGTATTTGCTGACCATGAATCCTCCGAGGTTAGTCTACATCTAATTATTATCCCTCGATTAATATAACTTAGTTAACGCTTGGTTCAACCAGCGGGGGTGTGGGGGCAGCAGCCCCCACCCATAATACTAGGATAGGTTAGGTAAGGTTGTTAGGTTAGGGTAATGTAAAAACAAAATATTATTTGCTGGCTATGAATCCTCCGAGGTTAGTCTAATTTTGATTTGCTGACCATGAATCCTCCGAGGTTAGTCTGATATGTAGTTGCTAACAGCGGGGGTGTGGGGCCGGCAGCCCCCACTACAGACACTAGGTTAGGTTAGGTTGGCTTGTTTTGTTAGATTAATGACAATTTAAGAGCATAAGAACATTGAAAATCGATAATTATTGGGAATAGGCTCGCAGCCTTATTATACATAATTTATTAGGTACAATGTAGGTCTATGGAATCCTTATACTGTACTCATGTATAATCCACTGTGGGAGAATAATTTTGATCACATTTATTAGACCCGATATTCATAGAAAAAACGCCCATTCTAATCATTCTCAGAGCTCTTTTGGACATCCTCAGTTTACAAACGCCTTCTTCATGCAGTATAATCGATATTTAACCCCTGCTGGCAACATAGATGACGATTTCAATAATTCATGGGGGGGGGGGGGGTGAGGGGGGGCAAAGCCCCTCCTCAACCCATCGTGTATCCAACATTGGCATTATAACTAAGACCATGAAAACACTCATTTCTCAAAATCTGGAGGAAAAAACATGCAAAATAAGGGTGCGAGCCTATTCCCTATAATTACCCTCGCAGTTAGGCTAATTACGTTCGCGTCTCATTTTACTGATACCGCTCTCGAGTCTAGTGTGGTAGGGTCCAAATTGGGAGGTTTAACGACCCTCCCAATACCAAATGAGGTACACCTCCTATTTGGTTGTAGCCTCGGAGTATCCAACATAGAGCTTATACTATGACGATGTAATCTGCTTCGCTCTAGAGCGGCAATTATCGTATACACATAGCACGAATTAAATCGATAACATCTAGAGTAGCACCTTACTCTCTCTACTAGGTACGTTGTACATACTTTTGAGGTCTTTTTAATAGAAAATTGAAAAGAGAAACGAGAAAGAAAAGAAAAAGTTGTCGACTAGGCCCTTCCATCTGGCTCTTCACGCCGCTGTCAGGGGCGTACCTTGTAACCCGTTTCGGATTAAAGCGCATCTCGATATCAAGCTACAAAAGAGGCAAGATTGGATGGGCAGGGGTACGGTCTGTGGGAGGGAGACTATGACGTTGGATACTCCGAGGCTACAACCAAATAGGAGGTTTACCTTATTTGGTATTGGGAGGGTCGTTAAACCTCCCAATTTAGTAGTAGCCTCTACGTTCCAACGTAGAGCATAGAGTACCAAAATTGGAGGCGGACATCCAAGCCGAGAAAACTCAAACATCAGCAATTAGGCAAGGATCATGATAAAGAAAAGACAGACTTAAACAAGAGAGTTTATATAAAGAGTGTACGGACAGGTGCATATTAAGAGAGGCCACGTACAGTCATTTCATGTTCTTTTAGATCTTAACCTAATCGTATGAATGTTACATATCATAATGGTGGATATGGAAGACAGGATCCCCCCCCCCCCCCCGTTATATGGAGTAAAGTAGGAAGTACTACACCGGATAAGACCAAGTGTAAACATCGCTAACAGCACCGCGCACAATGAAAAAAGTGCCGGAGGTGATAAGTGACACCCAGTAGATTATAGGTTTGACTCCTGTAAGGAGATAAAGAAAACCTAATATTTAGTAGTGGCCCCATAATCATTGACGAACATACCTATTACATAAGGCACCCTCTTCAAACACTCATCCGCCGTAGTTTGAATCTACCGCGCAGAGCATTTAAAATTTGAGGAGCCTTCATCATGAGCGCACGCAACCTCACTCATGGCTTCAGTCATTATGAATTGGGTTCTCACTACGAAAAAACTTCGTAAAAAATAAAAACAAAAAGAAAATAAGAATAACTATCCAATAAGCTTTCCATAATATCGTGGATGTACTTGTGTGGATCTTTGACCAGACGCTGACTCAGGCGTCATTCTTCCTTCACTGACATATCAAGTAAACCAAAATCCTTAATACATCAACGAATGGGAAGGGGATGGTCGGGAGGGCCCCAGTCGTCAATGATTACGGGGCCACTACTAAATATTAGGTTTTCTTTATCTCCTTACAGGAGTCAAACCTATAATTTTTAGTGGCCCCTCCATCATTGACGAACATGCCTGATTTCTAAGACTGGAGGGGGACATTCGTAATCATATCATAACTCTAGAAAAGCAGATAATCAAACAACCACATAGTATTCTTACTTTGAAAAATATATTTTAATGGCGCAGCATATATATACAAAAGGGGGTCAAGCAGGGGCGTGCTTCAAAGAAGCCTGCTTGATACAAAACGTTAACTCTTGAGACTCTGCGAACAGATCTGTAAGTTAAAAAGGCACCCCACTCAACATAAGTGGTGAAAAATAAAAACTTATAAGTTTACATGTGCACATATAACCCCATAATACTTGTGGAAATATTTTGCAAAATATATCCAATGCTTAAACTAAATTGCTTTCACAGCTAAACTACTATAACAACACTGTTGTTTGTACTATCATTGTACTAGCACAATTTCCTGCACTGAATAGTACAGATAAATGTTCATATCAACAATACCCATAACTAGTATCACAGCTCTTATACTCCGGCGGGGTCTAGGGTGTCCTATGTTACCTGACTGCACCCCCCCCCCCCCTTTCCTTGAAATTAAAACAAAAAGTGACTTAAGGGCCACCTAGACCCTCTGCCTTAAAGCTATACATGGCAAGGAAGGTTTGTCTAGAGCTACTGACAGATATCGAGTCAAAAACGTATGATTAGAGGCCCACAAATGCGTGGACGTAATATCTTCCACAGAAAAATTCTTCAGGAAACGCAAAGAGGTTGCCCATTTGCGTAAATCGTGGGCCCTACCCACAACGCCGGGATTACTCTCCTTAATGACTTCGACTAAAAGAGAAGCCAATCTACGTTTGAGTAAGCGCTTACCCGTACTCGCTACCCATAAAGCACCCTGGGGGTTTAGAGGAGCTACCCTCAAATATTTGGTTAGAGCCTGCACTGGACATAAATTATGGTGCACCTTTCCCCTTTTCAATGCCGGCACAGTGAACTCAGAAAACACCTGTGCACTGTGCTCATTCTTGGCTATAAACCCTGGGGAAGGTGCAATGTGAATACATTCATTAAGCCTACCAAACCTGAGGCAATTAGGTGTGTTGCTCATCGCCGCCAGCTCAGACACTCTGTTCCCGGTGGCCAAAGCCAAAAGGAATACAGCCTTTTTTAAGAGTAATGTCAAATCTGCAGTATTTTGGTACAGACGAGAGTGAAGTAATGACAATGCTTTGTCCAGAGACCAAGTAGGCATGAGCTGACGGGGAGGTGGGCAGAGTTTAAAACATGCCCTCATAAAACCTGTCTCCTCCGCAACTGGTATGGAGAGACCGGTAAGGTCCCAAAATGGTATTCTAATCGCTGTTAAGTGATTTTTTAACGTTACCACAGATAAACGTTTTTGTTCAAATAGATAATTTAAGTAATTAAAAACTAACGCCACCGATGGCACAGTCTGTTCCGTTCTAAGGATCCAAGAAGTAAAGGCTTGCCAATGTGATTGATACTGTCGTTTTGTAGACTGAGTATATTGATTCAATAACTTATTGGTCACATCTCTACCATATGGTGTTAGCCACTTGGCCTCCTGAATGTCCATAATGCAAAAGTCAGCGAGGTCACTAGGTTGCCAATCGTGTCTAAGTGGAAATACCCGACCGGGAGCGACACCGGGTGCGGGCACTACGTTTTCAATTGCTGGTACCACAACTGCGCCGGCCACAGGGGCGTGATTATCGAGACTAAGCCCCGATAATCCCGTAGTTTGTTTACTACATGGCACATGAGAGACGCGTCTGGCGGCGGAAACAGATAGATGGAACTCCACCTGTTCCAGTCTGTCATCAGGACGTCTGGTCCCCCTGCCGGCGTTATCGTCCGGCGGGTGAGGTACAGTGGGAGTTTGTGAGTCTCCTCGAACGCGAACAGATCCCCTTGTGGATGGTAAAGCTCTGCAATCATTAGGTTGAAAATGGGTTGCTTGAGCGCCCATTCTACTGTTGTGCTCTGTGTCCGAGACAGAGCGTCTGCCCAGACGTTTGCTACGCCTGGGAGATAAGATGCGTGAAGATGAATGTCCAGCCTGTTGGCTAGAATAAAAATCTCTTCTGACACGTTTAGCAACGTCCGAGACCTCGTTGACCCTTGTTTCTGAATACAGTGAACTGCATTCAGATTGTCCATTCTGAAGGCCACCGACTTGCCCCGTAAAGTAGAGCCGTGAGCCTGAAGGAAATATAAGGGGACTAGTAATTCTTTGACATTGATGTGGGAGATTTCTAAATGGGACCAAAGCCCTTGACCCTGGTGCCCTTGGTTTGACTGAAAACCCCAACCTATCGTTCCTGATGCATCCGTGTCTACCCATACCGTCGGCGGAGGAGAGGTCCATGACATTATTGAGTGCAACATTTCCCGCTTCACCCAGACCACTAGTAAGGTGTGGATTAATTTTGGTATGGGCCATAATTTTTCCGCCGGAAATAGTGGAAAATATTTGTTGCCCTCCAATATCAACCGGCCCAACATTACAGTTAGTTGAATCCAGTTGAGAGAGCCGACCAGAGACTCCCAGATTCTCCGTGTCGTAGTCAGACTGTGAAGGAACATGAACAGTTTCCTGCAAAATCTGTTCCGATTGTCCACACTCTGACTCAGAGTGAGAGCAGCTGTGTCCCAAACCAGCCCTATCCACTGAACTACTCGTGAGGGAACAAGGTTTGACTTTACCAGATTTACCTTGAACCCTAGAGTTTTGACATGTTTTAATGTTATGTTGACATGATTTATGCATACTTGCTCTGTCTCTGCCACCACTAGCCAGTCGTCTAGGTACCACAAAATCCTGATCCCTTGTTTTAACAATGGCATCAGTGCTTGCCGGACTAATTTCGTGAATAAGCGAGGTGCCAGGTTCAAACCGAATGGCATCCTTTGAAAAACATAAGTTTGATCCCTGATCCGTAAGGCCAGGAATCTTTGAAATCTTTTGTTTACCGAGACGTGCCAATAAGCGTCTGTCAGGTCTAAGGAACACATCCAACCTCCCGGCGGAAGTGTTAGCCTGATTTGGTGCACTGTTAACATCCTGAATGACTCGTTGTGAATGTGAAGGTTCAGATAAGACAGGTCTACGACGGGTCTCATCTGAACACTGTCCCTTTTGGGTACCAAAAATAGCTTGGATGTGAAGACTGGGTAATTTTGAGGGACCGGGATGATGACATTCTTGGCAATCATTTCCTTGACCAGTGACTCCACCTCTAAAGAAACTAGATTCGCCGTTGTCGGCTGACGTAAGCGAGGTCGCCGGAGCCACTGCCAAGTGATGCCTTTGCGTGCCACCATCCTTGCCCAAGTGTTTAACGGCCATGCTTGGTGACACGTTCGGAACGACCCAGTTAGCAGACAAGGGTTCGCCGGCTGTACTACCCTCGGATCCACTCGCCTTGAGACCGGCCCCGGGAATGAGAGAGACATTAGTTTTTTGATGGTGGTGGAGGTGGTGGTGGTGGACGCTTCGCCGGCTGGCTGGCGTTGGCAGAAGACGAGCCCTGACCTGGTTTATTATAGCCTCGTCCTTTCTGACCTGTAAACTTACCCTGTCTATACCTGTACTGACCTTGAGGGGAGGAGGACTTAGGTAGAGGAAAGGGCTTAGATCCCCCCAGCTGTGCTTTTTCGACTGGCTTGGGTTCGGGGAAGTTAAAGGCAGGTTTCTTAGAAGGGGCGGGACTATGTTTAAAGGTCTGAGCTATATTAAAAACTGTTCTCCACACCTCAGGGGACATTAAAGAGGGAGTGAGCACTGGTGACATAACCACCTGATTCGCAATACGATCAGGAAGCTTCCGAACCAAGGACATCCTGAGATCTTGTCGAGCTCGCACCGCCTCAAGCAAGGCTGTGCGTATGTCACCCAATGACTGAATTGACGACTGAAGGAGCAGTCGCCGAGACAGTTCCACCGATCTTCTGGCATCCGCGTCTGCGATTGCCTGAGTGGACCGGAGCATCGATTTAGCGACCTGTTGCGTCACAATGTACTGTGAGAAAAGTCTAAATGCTTTCCCCCGTAGCCTAAATTCTCTGTCTAGGTGAGTTGGGGTAGGGGTAGTGAAAGGGTCCTTGAGTTCACATAAATTGATTTTGGGGGCAGCTAAGAAATCAAACAAAGCCGAAGGGACTCCGCCGGCAGAACACACTGGCATAGAGAACCACGAATGACTATCCTGAGGGATCTGGTGGGAAGATTTTGAGGTGAAGGTGGTCGCAAAGTTCTGAGCCTCCATCTCCCATTCCACCCAAGGTCCCGGACTCAACTGCCCCACCTTCAACACTGGATTAGCGGCTAAGTCTGTGACGGTTCGCAAATCGAGTTCTGGTGTGAGAGCTGACAGAGTCTTTATGTCATTAAAACCATCCTGTTTGGACCAGTCAGAAAACGGTCTCGAAGCTGAGGCAGGGGGCAGGGCAGGTTTAGCAGTATAAACAAAATAGTCCTGGTGATAATAGTTAGGAATGGCCTTAACATTAACATCTAGTACATTCCCCAAAGTATCCAAGGCCCGTAATTTTTTAGATTTATTGCCTTGTATTACCCACTCTCGTGGCACTGGAAGTTCCCCTGACAAGGTAGGTTGAGCGACCTCTGGTTTAGTGGGGATCAAGTGAACCCATGACTCATCCGGACTGTATAGTAAGGGCATAGCTACCTTTCTCATAGGTGCTTTATCTAAAGGGGGCGGATTGACATCCGTTATAACCCTGACATTAGAAGTAGTCAGTGCCGCCGTAGCAGGCCTAGTGACCACCGATGGTGATATAGAGGGAGGGTGAGGGATCTGAGTCAAGGCAATAGAAGTCATCAGAGGCCGGACATTAGAACTTGTCCTAGGAACTCCCAGGTCCACTGTAGGAGTCTCTGGCTGTTGGCCAAAAAATTTAGAGAGAGCATTAACCAGCAGCCCATCTATTTCCTCTGCTGTGACAAACTTATTCGATGATGAACTCAAAGGTGAATCATTACGGTCCTGTGCGGCGTCTAAAACTGAACCCGACTCCTGCACTTCCATATCTGAGATGATAGATACCTCGTCTTTGTCATCCGGCTCATCATGAGAGGATTCCGCCGAAGCCGGAGTCCCATCTTGTTGCCAAGACAAGTCAGGTATAGATGATGGGATCGCCGCGTCCCGGTGGACTTCAGCCACTCTTCGTATAGTTTTAGCCAGAGGTTGAGAATACCGCCAAACACCCAGGCCTTGGCCTGCACTCCCTTGGGAGTCCTAAATACTCTCAATCATGGAGCTCCCACTGGACTCTGCCATTGGACGATCACTGTCCACTGAACTTTCCAATTCTAGGGTTAAGATACTAAGAGGTAAACTGTCTTTTGGTACCGGTACTAAACTATCTCCATGAGATTGAACACTAGCTCTGTCGGGGGTAGAGGTATGACGAGAGGCACTAGACTCCGGTGAACGCCGGGAGGCCTTTCGATCATGTGAGTCTTTTCGGGAAGACTTGTGGCTACGGTGCGACCGCGAACTGCTCTTGGATTTAGAAGATTTCTCGCTATATCCACTTGTTGACCCCTCCGTCTTACTCTTCTTGCTCGTTGGTGAAGTAGAGTGACTCGGCGGCTGCTGTCTAAGCGGGGACCTTGACCCAGATCTCGCCCGTGACGAGGAGGCTGCCACCGGGGGCGTCGGTTCTCGCTGTCGCTTAGATGTGCCTGGGGCTGGAGCAAGTATAGAACCCTGTCCAGTCTCCGCCGGTTTACGAACAGTTACTCTAGAGGGACATTTAATGGGAGGGTGCTCAAGTAGTAACTTATCCCAAAGCGGGACGTTATCGCATTGAAGTGACTTATGAGCTACAGTAGTAGTATAAGCAGTCATTTGCTGTCTGACCTCCTATAAGGCGACCGCTGCTGTCTTGTCATTGTCTTGTAAAACTTTAACGCTGAGCTGCGAGCAAAAGGTACAGTTACGCATCACCCACAGACCCCTTGAGCGGTCTAGACATTTAACACATTTTATACAAAGGGTGTGCGCAAAAATAGGGATACCTGAACAGGAGGGCGTAATGCATAAAGCAAAAACCGGGGCAAAGGTAGCCATGACAGAGACTGGTGGGAAACTTACTCCAGGTTCTCTAAGACTCGCCGGGGCCCAGCTCTGGAAAAAAATTTTTTTCCAGGAATTAATGCTCATAAGGTTAACCCAACATGTTCGCACACAAGTGTTAATAACCCGCCGGGTAACGAGACGTGATACTCTACGATCACAGCTCGCTACGCGGTGGGGTTCCTACGTAAAGATATCAGAATGTCTGAACTTGTCCAAGAGATATAAGCATACCCTCTGACCCAATATAAAAAACCAGCATGGTGTTTATAATTGAAATAGTCTTTCCGGTGGTGTCTGATTCAAGATTCAATTTTGGCAAAACAACCCCCCAAAAAGACGCCGGCCTCTGAATTATCTCGCAGATAAAAAACTGGGAAGGCTGACAAAATACGAGATCTGACTTTCTAAAGAATTGTCTTAGGATCGCCGTACGTTGAAGGCGGCGATACACAACAGTATCCCTCAATTGTCTTGGTCAACTAAACCGAATTGTAAATTCGTTATTCCACCTTACCAAGGAGCACCCGCCGGGTGTGAAAGTAAGTTTTATTAAAAGTTAACCCCAATTGAGCCCTCAATCGCCGTATGTTGAAGGTGGCAATACAAAAAGTATCCCTTAATTGTCCGGTTAACTAAACTGAATTACCAATTCGTTCATCCCACCCTTCCAAGGTGCACCCGCCGGGTGTGCAAGATGTTAAAAGTTAACCCCAATTGTTCCTGTCCCCACTTCTTTGTAAAAGATCGCCGGGGAGGAAAACCAAACAACAACAGCTAGGTTTTTACCTGGTTTTGCAAAACCGGGGAAAACAACTTCACAACACGTGTCCGCATGAACACTGTTAGATGGGTATAGCCATTCTGCCGGGAATCATAGGGAGCCTGAAACAGGCACCACCACAGAGACGCAGTCCTGGGGAGCCACAGACACCTCCTCGCCGGGGAAACAAGCCTGTTTTTTTAAACCACGTGTGGCCCAAAACTCGGCACCCAGCCGGATTTTTCATGGTGAAACCGAGAAAAAACCCGCCGGGAAACAACCCCCCTCGTCCAGATACCATCTGAATGCCACAAAAGGACCAAAGAGTTAGCCAAAACACAACTAACCCCGGGCCCACAAATAGTCCGTGGAATTAGCCAATACACAACTAATCCAGGAAACAAAAATAGTCCATGGAATTAGCCAATACACAACTAAACCAGGACACACATGACACAATAGTACATATTTATATCATAAATCAATAACACTTGTACATGTGGCAAAGCTACAAGAGGCTGGCTAGGCCTAGGCAGACGGAAAAGATAACATTTCGGAATATAAACAAAAAGCACTGAATTATATCACAACAGGAACCATCGCCAACACACCACTGTAGCAGAAACTTCCGGCAAAGGGAAGACTGACTCGGGACCCAGAAAAAACTTCACTAAGTGAAGAAAAATACGCTGGGAACGTCAGCAAAATAACACTACCTCATCAGAAAGATAAAAGGCAGCGATAACGCGTAATGAAAGCCGCCTGCATCACAAGCTAACTAACTGTGAAAAAGTTCACATGTCCACAACAGGACCACGAGGGTACGTCCGAAATAGACGCCCCAAACACACGACCCAAAATACACTGCACTGCGGGCAACCAGCCCAGGACACTCCTGCTACGCATATCCTAACCTTACTCGATACATCCCTGAGTAAACAAATGAGAAAAAACTCACTAGGGACGCAGCAAATGCGGAACCAGCGGAGCGTGGGGAGACACGTCCGGGCAGGCTGAGCGCAGAGCAGAGAAGGAAGAATGATGCCTGAGTCAGCGTCTGGTCAAAGATCCACACAAGTACATCCACGATATTATGGAAAGCTTATTGGATAGTTATTCTTATTTTGTTTTTGTTTTTATTTTTTTATTTTTTACAAAGTTTTTTCGTAGTGAGAACCCAATTCATAATGACTGAAGCCATGAGTGAGGTCGCGTGCGCTCATGATGAAGGCTCCTCAAATTTTAAATGCTCTGCGCGGTAGATTCAAACTACGGCGGACGAGTGTTTGAAGAGGGTGCCTTATGTAATAGGTATGTTCGTCAATGATGGAGGGGCCACTAATAAATAAGGGACTGAACACTGAATTCTGTGGACTACTAGAAAACAGTAGGACAAACACCCCAAGGACAATGCATGAGCATGACACAAGCGGGTGATGCATAACGAACAGAATGTGATGACGGGAAGAAAGTAATGAAACATACAGTAACATCTACCTTTCAGTAATGAAGGAAATGAAAAACAAGATCCTTAATCCTAGGTAAGGTCCTTAACCCTAGGTGACATTACATACATATATGTGCAACCCAAAGTCCCTCCCCCCAAAAGTGGAGCGGACAGGATAGGAGAAAGACAGTTGGGGGAAGGACAAGCAGAGAGGAATACCCCTAAGTAACCCTTTGGCCCAACGCAACACAAGGACGCCCCGGCCAGGCTGTGGACATGGACAGAGAGGAGGAGACAAACGTGTTGGGGGAAGACCACAGCCCTGTGTCAGCAATATCCCTGAGGGAGTGATTGTGAAGGAAGCGGAGCGTGGCCGCATAAGACCGAATGTCATGCGCCGAACCCCGAACCAGAGGATTGCGATCCTTAATGACGCGACCCAGGCGTAGGCCCACAGCACGTTAGGTCAACCTCCTACCGGGCTTAGGCGCCACCCAGAGCGCCAACCCCGACGCCGGCACAGTGGAATGAACAAATGAATGAAGCGAAAGAACAGGGCACAACGTGTGATGACGACGGCCGAGCTTAAGAGCGGGGACCGGGAAAGGCTTAAACACGTGTGCCTCTCATTCGTTCTTAGCAAGAAAATTAACAGACTTAGCCAAAGGTACCGACCCGAGGATGGGAGCAAACCGCAAGCAGTTCTGGGCCCCGAGACATGGCAGCCCACTCCGATACCCTCTCACTCGTAGCTAAAGCTAGAAGAAACAGTGGCCTGTCAAGGAATCTGTCAGGTGCAGGGAGAAGAGTGTAGGCCGCAGACGAGAGCCATTTGAGAGCCGCCGCCAGAGACCACTGAGGGGGAATCTGACGCGGGGGTGGTCCGAGCCGAAAGCAGGCTTGCATGAAGAACTCCAGTTCATTCTGAGGAACGACCAACCCCGTGAGGGTCTCAAAAGGCACGCGAATGGCAGATAGGTGGGTCCTAATTGGGTTGTACATGTAGTGACGCTCCTCAAATAAACAATTGAGGGAGTGAAACACAAGCGCCACTGACGGAGTTGCCTGTGAAGAGAGCAGCGCCAGGGAGAATCATATATCATCCATGTAGATGGTGGCCAATGTAGAGAGAATTTGTCAGTTAATGATCGTCCATACAAGGGGAGCCACCCCGCCTCACAAACATCCACGATGCGAATGCCAACGAGGTCCCTAGATCTCCAATCGACCCCAAGTGGAAGCTGGAGACCGACAGAGGCACGGGATCCGGGCACCATCGTTTCAGCTGAGCGTAACAGGCTTGGGCCGGCCAGAGGGGCGCGATCAACCAAACTTTGCCCTGGTACTCTCTCAGCCTGTGGAGGACCTTGCACATCAAAAGTGCGTCGGGTGGCGGAAACACGTACAGTGACTGCCACCTGGTCCAGTCCTCGCTGAAAGCGTCCGGTCCACCCGCTGGAGTGCGAATCCAGCGGGTCAGGAACACAGGCAACTTGGTCGTCTCGTGAGAAGCGAACAAGTCGACCTGCGGAACACCCCAGGAGGCTGCCAGGCCATCGAATACGGTTTGTTTGAATGACCATTCTACCTGGGTGCTCCGTCCCCGAGACAGAGCATCTGCCCACAGGTTGGCAGACCCGGGCAGGTAGGCGTAGGGATGCGGCGACCCCACCGCCCTCCACTTTGGTGGTGCAATCAGCCTCTGGAGCAGTGGACCACTGGTTCCTATCTTCAGAAAATTCCTGTGCTTCCAGCCAGGGCCCCACTTGGGTAAATAATATAGCAAAACAGTGGTGGAACTGCCATCCGGGTGAGGGACTGCTCTGGGTCTGCTCCTTCAGTGTTCATGGTCATAATCCACTTAGTGGAAATGGCACTGTGGAGTGGGTCAGTCGGGGCATGTCTGGGAGCCTGGAGGCAGTTTCTGCCATGGCCATCCCTTTTGGGGCGCTTCCTCTGGAAGTGGGGCGTCAGATTTGATGATGATAAGGTAGGTTGCATGCAGTGTAATGTAACGATCTGCCTGAAAAAACAGTTTCTCCGCCAGATCCTGAAGCACCGCAAATCTGGAGGAGCCCTGTTTCTGGATGCAATGAACTGCAGTCATGTTGTCCATCTTGAAGGCCACCGACCTGCTGAGAAGGGCGTGCCCATGATCCCGCAGGAAGAACAACGGGACTAACAGTTCCAAGACGTTTATGTGTAGGTGAGGGAGACCTGACCACCTGCTTTGGTTTTGGTGACCCTTGTGTGACTGGTAGCCCCATCCCACCTCGCTCGACGCATCGGTGTCCATCCAGATGGTCGGCGGGGGCGAAGTCCAAGGCACAGCTCTCGCGAGCTTGCCCCGAACAACCCAGCGTCTCAAAAGTAAATGGATTGAGTGCGGAATCGGCCAAAGCCGATGTGGAGGCAACAGTGGGAATGCCTTGTTGCCCAGTTGAATCAGGCGTTTGATCCTGAGCCTCCCTAGGGGAATGGTCAGACACGCCCAAGGGAGCGACCCGATCAACGAGTCCCAGAGTTTCCTGGTGATGGAGACCGAGTGCAACGCAGCGAAAAGTTTTCTTCAAATCATCGATGCGTTCACCCGACTCTGTCTGACGGTCGCGCTCGCCATGTCCCAGTCCAGGCCCACCCACGTCACGTCTTGCGACGGGGGGAGGCACGACTTGGGAATGTTTACCTTGAAACCTAAACGTGTGATGTGTTGGATGACAAGGAGAGTGTGTTGTGCACATAGAGTGGGAGAGTCTGTGGAGATGAGCTAATCGTCCAAGTAAAACAGGAGCTGAATCCCCCGACGGAGCAGGGGAGTCAGAGCCTGCTGGACGAGTTACGTAAAGACTCGTGGTGCGATATGGAGACCGAAGGGCAGCCTGTCGAACGTGAACACCCTTGCGAGCAGCTGGAGCGCCAGATAGCACTGGAACCGAGGTGCAAGCGGCACATGCCAATATGCGTCCTTGAGATCCAGAGATATCACCCAGCAGCCGGGACGGAGCGCCAACCGCACCTGACTGATGGTGAGCATCCGAAAGCGGTCGTTCACGATATGCAAATTGATGCATGACAGGTCGACCACCGGGCTCATCGCATCGCAGTCCTTCTGCGGGACCAGAAACACATGTGAGAGGAAGACCCTCTTGAGTGGCGAGACTACCCGCACAATCCCATGCTCGAGCATTGACATGATAACCGTGGCCACGTCTGGAGAGACGTGCCGATGTCGGGGAGGACGTCAGAGAGGGGGCCTAGACCGCCCCCTCCAGGATAGATCCCGCACCACAACCCGACGCGCCCACGATCGGCGAGGCCATTGCCGATAGTGGGGGTAAAAGAAGTCGGGAGGGGCCCCTTGTGTGAGCCTCAACACTCGTGCGGGGAGGCGGTCGGGAGAGAAGGGGGAAAAAACCCAGGAGGAACTAGCAGTGTGCTGAGCCAGCATAGTCGGCAGTCTTGCCGCGGCGAGACTGACCACCACGGGCACCCCCTCCCTCGTAGCGTCCGCGTCCCTAAAACCTGCGCGGAGGATCCTGCGCAGGGCGGCGATGCACCTGCCTCTGATCGGTACGCCGCGAG
Source organism: Paralithodes platypus (assembly GCA_032716605.1). Taxonomy (NCBI): domain Eukaryota; kingdom Metazoa; phylum Arthropoda; class Malacostraca; order Decapoda; family Lithodidae; genus Paralithodes; species Paralithodes platypus. The sequence continues at coordinate 20,766,083 of CM064480.1, read as the reverse complement.
GACGCCTCAATGGCGAGCGGACGAGATGGGCGAGGAGACGAGCGGCGGACAGAAGGGAGCATGACCCGTCCCCTACTCCCTTGGTGCCGCCCATCGATGGCACCTCGCCAAGGCCGGCGTCCCCTCGGCGGACCGGCCTGCCCCCCACGACCCTGGGAGGAAGTGGCTGCGGGAGGCCGCGACGCCCCAGAAACACGGGGTGCGAAGTGTCCCGCAGTCGCAAAGAGGTAAGTCTCGTGCCACGCACCATCCGAGAAGAGACCCTCAGTTGCGAGCTCAGAGACGAGCAGCGTCGTCGTGATCTCCGCAGGCGCCGGCTTACAGAAGGCCACCCTCAGCGACAGCCTACACGGAGCAGCCTCATGGACGGCACCCTGAAGGTCACCCACTGAGTTCAGGGCGAGCTGCAGCTGCACGCGCTGCAAGGTCTCCCAACCCTTCTTGAGGTCACCAGCAGGCTCGGCGTCAAGAAGCCGGAGGTAAATCCCCGCCATTTGGAACAGCAGGAGGAGGGTGGAGAGCAAGCGAGCGGCGCGTTGCCGGAGCCGGTGATCCCGATCGAGGGCACTCTTCTCCGATGGCATGAAGAAATACTCGGGCAACTGGTCTAACACAATGTTAGGGGCATGCAGCCTCGACCAATACGTGGGAGAGACCCCGGACGATGACAGGACGAGCCCAGACACAAAAGTGTAGTCAGGTGGTGGGAGAGAAACAAAGCCCCAGCAGACCTGACGCCAAAACCAACCCCCTCCGCCAGCCACCGATCCCAAGGCCAGTCCTCAAGATCGGTGAGCTCGAGCATGACGTTGCCTTCAGCATCGCGAGCACTCTTCACCAGAGGAAGACCGGCAAGGGCTGACAGAGCGGGAGCATCAGCGAAGATGTCGTGGCGAATGTAGTCCGACCAGAAACGTGGAGACCCAGAGGGAGATACCCTAGGACGGCATGGAAAAAACTGCAAATCCGACCTACTGGGATGAGGCCGGAGATCCACCTCCGGGACTAGGCCGTCTGGAGTCAGTGCCCGGAAGAGACCCGGAGCACTAAACCGTAGATCCCACGTAGAGCCCGCCGCAAAACCGCGGTTTTGCAGGAAGGTTAGCCCGACCAGTATTGCGGACGGCAGAGAGCGGCCAAACAATCAGAGGATCACCGAAGACCGCATGTGCGGGGATCCTGGGGTATACGGCAGACGAACCTGAGAAGGAACTCTGACACTGTTGCCAACCCAAAAAAGACCAAAAAGATGGTTTCACATTTCTGAGATTTCGCAGGAGCCGTGCATGACATGCCGGACCGAATTGGCAACAGCGTGAAGAGTGAGCAACAGCCCCCCATCGACGAAGGCTAGGCCACGAACGCCCCCCCGCCAACAGACGGAAGAGTGACCCACCAACGGAGGTAACCAGGGCTCATCACAAGGCCTGTACGGGTGAGGAAGAGACCCCAATAGGGAAGGGAACCCTATGAGGAGGCTAAATGAAAGAGAAAGAAGAGGACTGTGCCCCCCCTTCAGACATTAAGGTAGCCTAGCCTAGGAAAACTCCGATAGTGTGACAGCACTTCGCGAAACGAGTTCCCCCCCCCCCCCTCCCAATGTAAACCCCAAGCAGGTGAACAAATAAGGCGACAGTACCTGTAGGCCTTAGGCGGAGGCGAGGGAGGCACAGGAGAGCATCCAAAGTGGAGCGGATCACAGCCTGGGAAACAGGGGAGAAGAGAATGAAACACCAGAACCGATGCAGCAACAGGCATGGACAAGTGGCAATGCACTTTTCAACCCAAACCAAGAGAGGAGCGGACCATCAAGGTACCCTCCGGTCGGGGGCGGGACAACAGGACAGCCAAAAAAGCGTGAAACACACGCCGCCGTAGGGCGGTGTAAACACGCCCTGGAGCGGTCCCAAGACCCTCCAGAGCGGGCCACAGCCACCAGAACCTTACCAAAGCACCTCAGAGACAAGTAGGACCGACCCAGAGCGGGGGAAGAACCCGCGCCCTAGGGCGGGTGAAGACACCAAGAAGAGAGGGAGCCGAAAAATCAAACGAACCGACCTGGAGCGTGAAAAACCAGCGCTCCAAGGCAGGGCGGTCACGCTTGAGCGGGAGGACGATATAGCAGTCACGCGCTCACAAAGCATTAACCACCAGAACCGATGCATCAACAGGCATGGAAAAGGAGCAATGCACTCCCCAACCCAAACCCAGAGAGGAGCAGACCATCAAGGCACCCTCCGGTCAGGGGCGGGACAACAGGACAGCCAAAAAAGCGTGAAACACACGCCGCCGTAGGGCGGGGTAAACACGCCCTGGAGCGGTCCCAAGATGCTCCAGAGCGGGCCAGAGCCACCAGAAACTTACCAAAGCCCCTCAGAGACAAGTAGGACCGACCCAGAGCGGGGGAAGAACCCACGCTCCAGGGCGGGTGAAGACACCACGAAGAGAGGGAGCCGAAAAACCAAACAAACCGACCTGGAGCGTGAAAAACCAGCGCTCCAGGGCGGGGTGGTCACGCTTGAGCAGGAGGACGATATAGCGGTCTCACGCTCGGTCCAGAGCGGCACCAAAGAAGGAGAAGACAGCGCCGAAGCGACAGACGCACGCCCGGGAGCGGTAATACCGACGCTCCAGGGCGGAGCGGCGACCACCTAGTAATAGTCTGAAGGCCAGGGTAAGTGAAAGAAGACAGGTGAGATGAGCCAGATGCTCGCCCTGGAGCGGTAGTACTGACGCTCCAGGGCGTAGCGGCGAGCCAGGTCCAAGTGAGAGAGGACCGAAGCGTCACTCACCGACGATACTTAAGAACATATAAAGAATGTGTTCGTCTGCTAAACATAGGCCCCCCAGGGACTCAGAAAAGGAACACCAACCAAAGACCGACCTGGCATGGGACGTGACCCACGAACAGGGAGCAGAGGAAGATATAGCCTAATCACAAGGCCCTAAGGTGACAAAAGCAAGGTAAATAGCGAACACAAAAAAGGGGTTCTGGAAAGGCAGAGGTAGTCAGATAACTGGGGCGAACCCCACAAAACATAATAAGGGGGGTCAAGGGACATCCCCATAATCGAACGACAAAACGCCCCCGGTAGGCTAGGCTACCCACAAAAAGTTAGCCTAATCGGCACTAGGTGATAGGAGAAAATAAAAAGAAGGACGCCACTAGCAACCGCACACCCAAAGAGGTGTGAGTGCGACATTAAAAGACCAATCATGGGGCAAGTGACATCCCGGGTCGGCGCCCCCCACCAATATCACCCGAAAAACCGAAGTTAGCCTAGCCACTGAAGAAACTCGCGTAAGTCAGAAACTAAGGTAGCGACAAGAAGCCCTAAATGAATAGAACCTATCAAAACCTAAACTAAAGTCACCACAAGGCTAAAAGCAAAAGAAGGCAAAGGCCTTTCAAACATTAGCGGTGTCCAATGACACGCATGCGCAGAGGGCTGAAAACATGAGAGACCTCCACTTTCAACGCTACCACTCGAATTAAACACCTGAGTGCCCATTTAACGTTGTGCCTACAACACGGATTATCTATCTAGAATTCCAGGCGCCAAATAAAGGCCCAAAACTCACCAAAAGGTGACGAAGATAGGAGTGGAAGGCACCAAAATACGGAGCACCAGAAACACGTGTGCACCCGAGGGGTAGCGCGAAAGAGATGCCCTTTAATCCGGAACGGGTTAGAAGGTATGCCCCTGACAGCGGCGTGAAGAGCCAGATGGAAGGGCCTAGTCGACAACTTTTTCTTTTCTTTCTCGTTTCTCTTTTCAATTTTCTATGAAAAAGACCTCAAAAGTATGTACAACGTACCTAGTAGAGAGAGTAAGGTGCTACTCTAGATGTTATCGATTTAATTCGCGCTATGTGTATACGATAATTGCCGCTCTAGAGCGATGCAGATTACATCGTCATAGTATAAGCTCTACGTTGGAACGTAGAGGCTACTACTAAATATATCAGTTCATCTTGGGACGATACCGCTCTCGCAGATTAACCTTGCCGTTCACGAGCCAAATACGGGGGGAAGGGGGCTTGAATACTTAGTATTGATAAATAGAAACACTTTGAATATCAAGACGCAAATTACACAGTGCACTAATGACATTATAATACACGTTGTGTGAAACATATACACCGCTGATGTAAAATTAAGCGGGTGTAAGATTAAGCGGGCTTTAAAATAAGCGGGTGTAATGACGCCATGTTGGCCGAGGGCTGGAATGACGTCATCGCTGAGGCCTGCCTTGGCTGATGACGTCACGATAGTCAACAACCAATCACAAGCAAGGATACACAACGTCTTGACTTTGTTAATCAACATGGCTATATTCTAGTTAGCCTAATCGCCGTGTTTCAACCCATCTCTTTCCCTGATATATTTCATACCCTCCCCAGCTATCAGGATTAGTATTGTTGAGGTAAGTGAAGAAAATAAGTAAGATATATGAGGATATAAATAAAGATTCTTAGGTAAATGGGAATATATAATACGGTTCCTCCCGCTACATAGGAACTTACCCATAATTGCTAAGGGGCACAGGGCCCTGGGTGGGGCTTTGGTTTTCCCGGGCATTTCCGCACCCTCCTCAGCTCCCCGCCATGGAGTGGCTTCGGTCACCCAGGCTTTATTGTGGTAGGCAGGGAGGGTTCTGTGGGGCCGCTCGGTTATGGCCTTGGCCTTGCTCGGGGCCTTGGGGCTGTTCGGCCAGGCAGTCTGGGGAACAACAACAACAACAACAAGCTGCCTCAAAAATAGCAATCCTGACATCCCCAGTGGTCATCAGAGAATTACCAAGCGAAGCTCTTCTGATAAAATGAAGTGCAGCCCTAGAATTTTGTTCAGGGATAGAATCTGCTACTTCCCGCATGGCTTGTGCAAGTTGTCGCTGTGTAATAAAATTTGACAGCGACCTATGGTTTCTTTGAGGCAGTCTAAAGTGTAAGTAAGTGTACAAATCAGGGGGTCATTTGTCGACTCTCAAACTATTCTTGGACCTCTGAGATATTCCCAGAACTCCTGGGGTATAGAGTCGGAGTTGTATACATACAGTACATATAGTAGCAACTGGTGATCCTCCAATGAAAGTTTATGGGGGGCAGCATCCCCACAAGACAAAGCAAATTTCTCTGCCTTAGTCACCCATTCAGCCCATGGACCATAACCCAGAGTAGAAACCTCTAACATAGGAATTTTATTCTCAAACATTTTCGTGGTACAACCTACGGATTTTGAGAGATTAGGGAGAGATTTAATGGCATTATGTCCATCCGCTTTATTCAAATCAGACCATGGTTTAAAGCGCTTACCCGAAGGCACCGCAGGGGTCTGTGTGTAAGTAAAGTACTTAGCCTCCAACAGAGATGGGAATTAAGGTTTTATGATTACATCCAGCAATCGGCCTTGTGCATCTTTTGCACGTAGATGCCTAAGCTCGTCCATTTCAACAATCCACTCATTTGGTACTGGCACCCAATCTGGATGACCTGTGTCAGCTTAGCAGGTGTTACCACTGGTAATTGTTTCCAGTATCGAGATTCACCAAATATTAGAGGAAAAGGCTTCTTGTTCATTTCAGGTTCCTGCTCAATGGGTGGGGGTTGAATATGTGACAGAAAAAAGTTACTAGGAATACCAGAAGCCTGAAGTGGAGGATGAAGGAGTGGTTGTTATTTCATGAGCAGGTTGTTTGGGCTGGACAGGTACATGAGCCAGTGGAACTGCGTCTGGTATGGCAGGCTGTAACATAGATGGAGCAAGTTTTAATGAAGAACCAAGATGGGACTCATTTTCACACAAACCCTCCTCAATATGGTCACCAGTCTCCAAACCATAACATTCTACAATAGAATCGTTTATGTCCAAAGGTTCTGGAGTATCTTTAAGAAGTACTTCTTCCAGCTTTGCCCCAACTGTACTGTAACCAAACATTTCTGGAGTTGCCAGAGAAGGATCTAAACGAACAGGTAAGTCCGAAGAAGGCTGAACAGGTGAGTAGTCTATGGGTTTATGCACTTCAGCTTCAGTCTTCACCTGAATCAGTTGAGGGTGAATTAATGTAGGTGTAGCAAGTAACAGGGTTGATTCAAATTTCTGTTCAGTAGTATCAGCTAACTGTACTAGGGAAAGTGGAGGGGGACTGACATCCTCAGAACTTGGATCAGTCAAAGAAGTAGATTGAGCCGGCAAAAATAAATAGCCGTCTCAATTACTGGTACCCGGGCCTGTCATTATGATACTATGAACCAAGCCATGAGTACCCCGGGTACCAGTATTGCCGGGTACTCTCAGGCCTGAGTACCAGTATTGCCGGGTACTCTTGCGGTTGTTAAGACTATGGGGTGTTAAAATTTTTAAAGTCCCCGGGTACTCTAGGCCTTGTCTTAACAGTATAAAGACAGGCCCGGGTACCAGCATTGGCGGGTGATATTATAATGCCGGCCTGTCTTTATACTTGTTAAGACAAGGCTTAGAGTACCCGGGGACTTGAGAAAATCTCAACCCGCCATAGTCTTAACACTTGTAAGGGTACCCGGCCAAGAGTGTTATTCGGCGTCCCTGTCTGTATCTTTGTACAGGTTTAAATTCTTATATCTTTCCGGGACTGTAAGTCAGTGAGATATATTCAATCACGATATTATTTCGAGTACCCCATAGGCCTACTTGGTACCAATGAAAATAATTAAACATGAGTGCAAAAATAAGTAGTAAAATAGGCTACTATTAAAATGTTGTTATTGAATTTAACATCAAATTATAATGCCATCAACTACACGTACTTTGATGGCTATCACTGAAAATAATGCAATATAAAAACGCCTTGAAGGCGAATATATTGACAAAGAACTCTTGATTGTTGACGTAAAAACATTACGAATTCCACCATCACATAGAACACTTTGATGGTAAACACTGAAGATATTGTAGTCGATATGGTATGAACCATTTATTCCCTACCATGTGTATTTGTGATAAATTAATGAACAAGTTAACACTGATCGAAAATGAAGGAAAATTGCTCAAAATTTATCGGAAATGCCCGAGTGTTATACGGCGAGCCTTTCTGTATTTTTGTACAGGTTTAAATTCTTATATATTTCCGGGACTGTAAGTCATTGAAATATATTCAATCAAAATATTATTTCCAGTACCCCACTGGCCATAGGCCTACTTGGTACCAATGAAAATAATTAAAACACAAGTGCAAAAATAAGTAGTATGTTGTATAGTGAGATGGGAATAATACTGGAAATATTAGGCCTACTTATAATTGGGCAAAATAGGATCTAGCCTTGTACCATTTAATTTAAATAAACTAAAGTTGCCACTTATGTAAGAAATAGCCCAGTAAATTATTACCCGGTATCACTAGATAGAATTACTCGGTAATTTATAAGTAGAGTAACCCCAAATTTTTATCATAAATTGGTATCTTACAACCTAATACCCGGCAACCCTATAGATCATATGAAAGTATACTATTTACCCCAGGATTCCTCTTAGCCGGGTATAGCCTAGTCTTAATTACGCACTAAGACTGATATCCAAATGTACTTGTATACTTGGTAACATATAAGTATACCCGGTAACCTTAACCTACTGTATCAAGACCGATAATATCGGGCAAAGTAGGCCTATACTCAATAATATGGAAATATAAGCCTAGCCTACTCGGGAAACGTAAGTCTCTCAACCTAGTTTAGCCCGGATCGTAACTATGTCAAGTGTTAATGGTGCCATGTTGTGTATATTACCTTAACCCTTAATTAGCGGCGAGCAACATAAGTCGAGTTAAATAAAGCTGGACTATGTGGCGGCGCTCGACATAACTCGAGTGGCAATTTCAGCACGTAATGTGGCTGAGAGAGAGAGACAAGTGGTGGCAGGAGACTAGCGAGCGTATGACTGCTCCAGACCACCGCGGCGAACCTACTGACACAAATCTCAGCTCCCTCCTCCCTCTCTCACTCGCTACATACTCAATTATGTACTGAAAGTACCGAATTACCTGCTTTTTGCACTCGCGTTGCACGGTTATTGCAAGAAAACTATCCATCATACAAGGATCGTTATGGTGTCATTCGAAAGCTCTGTTTATGCCCTTTCAGGGATAGGTACTTGTTTTACGTTCTGGGTCTTATTTAGGCATGAAAATGATCACGTAAACAGCCCTATTTTGGCTAAAAACACCCCGCTGTGCGGTACACATAAATAAACCGCATAGGCCGCTCGTAAGGTGTTAAATACGCGGTAAATTATAGGTTTGACTCCTGTAAGGAGATAAAGAAAACCTAATATTTAGTAGTGGCCCCGTAATCATTGACGAACATGCCTATTACATAAGGCATCCTCTTCAAACACTAATCCGCCGTAGTTTGAATCTACCGCGCAGAGCATTTAAAAACTGAGGAGCCTTCATCATGAGCGCACGCGACCTCACTCATGGCTTCAGTCATTATGAATTGGGTTCTCACTACGAAAAAACTTTGTAAAAAATAAAAACAAAAAGAAAATAAGAATAACTATCCAATAAGCTTTCCATCATATCGTGGATGTACTTGTGTGGATTTCTGACCAGACGCTGAATCAGGCGTCATTCCTCCTTCACTGACATATCAAGTAAACCAAAATCCTTAATACATCAACGAATGGGAAGGGGACGGTCGGGAGGGCCCCAGTCGTCAATGATTACGGGGCCACTACTAAATATTAGGTTTTCTTTATCTCCTTACAGGAGTCAAACCTATAATTTATTAGTGGCCCCTCCATCATTGACGAACATGCCTGATATCTAAGACTGGAGGGGGACATTCGTAATCATATCATAACTCTAGAAAAGCAGATAATAAAAACAACCACATAGTATTCTTACTTTTGAAAAATGTATTTAATACGGCGTAGGCCGGAAATATACAAGAAAAAGGGGTTCAGGCAGGTGCGTGCTTCAAAGAAGCCTGCCCGACAAAAATAGGTAACCCTGAAGATTCTGAACACAGATCTGTAGTTACAAAAGGCACCCCACTCAATGAGTGGTGACAAAAATAATAAGTTATAAGTTTATATGTGCACATCATAAACCCCAAAATACATGTGGAGATCAATTGCTAATGAACTCCATTGAACTAATGTTACATTGCTTTCGCAGCTAAAACTACTATAACAACACCGTTGTTTTGTACTAAACTTTGTACTAGCACAAATTCTCGCAGAGAAATTTTCATATCACATTTTAACCTTAAATTGTATCACAGCTCTCATACTCCGGCGGGGTCTAGGGTGTCCTATGTCAATTGACTGCACCCCCCCCCTTCCGTGAAAATAAACATAAGTGACTGCAGGGCCACCTAGACCCTCTGCCTTAAAGCTATACATGGTAAGGAAGGTTTGTCTAGAGCAACTGACAAGTATCTAGAGAGAAACGTATGATTAGACGCCCACAACTGTGTGGACGCAATATCTTCAACTGAAAAGTTTTTCAGGAAACGTAAAGAGGCCGCCCACTTGCGTAAATCGTGGGCCCTACCCACAACGCCGGGATTACTCTCTTTAATGACTTCTACCAGAAGAGAGGCTAATCGCCGTTTAAGTAAGCGTTTACCCGTACTCGCTACCCATAAAGCACCTTGGGGGTTATGAGGAGCTATTCTCAAATATTTGGTTAGAGCTTGCACTGGACATAAATTATGATGCACCTTTCCCCTTTTTAACGCCGGCACCGTGAACTCAGAAAACACGTGTGCACTATGCTCATTCTTGGCTACAAACGCCGGGGAGGGTGCAATGGAAATTGAATCATTAAGTCTACCAAACCTAAGACAATTAGGTGTGTTGCTCATCGCCGCCAGCTCAGACACTCTGTTTCCGGTGGCCAAAGCCAAAAGGAAAACTGCCTTCTTTAAGATTAAAGCAAAGTCTGCAGTATTTTGATACAGGCGAGAATGAAGTAAAGACAAAGCTTTGTCCAGAGACCAAGTAGGCATGAGCTGACGGGGAGGTGGGCGGAGTTTAAAACACGCTCTCATAAATCCTGTTTCCTCCGCCACCGGTATGGATAGACCTGTAAGGTCGAAAAAGGGCACTCTAATCGCAGTTAAGTGATTCTTCAAAGTAACCACAGATAAACGTTTCTGCTCAAACAGATAGTTCAAGTAATTAAAAACCAATGCCACTGAGGGTACAGTTTGTTCCGTTCTAACAATCCAAGAAGTAAAAGCTTTCCAATGAGATTGATATTGTCGCTTAGTAGACTGAGTATATTGATTGAGCAATTTATTGGTCACATCCCTACCGTATGGTGCTAGCCACTTGGCCTCCTGAATGTCCATAATGCAAAAGTCAGCGAGGTCTCTAGGTTGCCAATCGTGTCTAAGTGGAAGTACCCGACCGGGAGCGATACCGGGTCCGGGCACCACATTATTAATTGCTGGTACCACACCTGCGCCGGCCACAGGGGCGCGATTAGCGAGACTAAGCCTCGATAAACTCGTAGTTTGTTCACTACGTGGCACATTAGTGACGCATCTGGCGGCGGAAACAGATAGATGGAGCTCCATCTGTTCCAGTCTGTCACTAGGGCGTCTGGCCCCCCTGCCGGCGTTATCGCCCGGCGGGTGAGGTATAGAGGGAGCTTGTGAGTCTCCTCGGACGCAAAAAGATCCACTTGTGGATGGGAGAGCTCCGCAATCATTAGGTCGAAAATGGGTTGCTTGAGCTCCCATTCTACTGTCGTGCTCTGTCTCCGGGACAGAGCGTCTGCCCAGACGTTCGCTACGCCTGGGAGATAAGATGCGTGAAGATAAATATCTAGACTGGTGGCTAGAACAAAAATCTCTTCCGACACGAGTAGCAACTTCCTTGACCTCGTTGACCCTTGTTTCTGAATACAGTGAACTGCATTCAGATTGTCCATTCTGAAGGCCACTGACTTGCCCCGTAACGCCGGGCCGTGAGCCTGAAGGAAATACAAGGGGACTAGTAACTCTTTGACATTTATGTGAGAGATTTCTAAGTGGGACCAAAGTCCCTGACCCTGGTGCCCCTGATTTGACTGAAATCCCCACCCTATGGTGCCTGACGCATCCGTGTCTACCCATACCGTTGGAGGAGGAGAGGTCCATGACATGATTGAGTGCAATGTTTCCCTCTTCGCCCAGACCGCTAGTAAGGTGTGGATTAATTTTGGTATGGGCCATAATTTTCCCGCCGGTAAGAGTGGGAAATATTTGTTGCCTTCCAATATTAATCGTTTTACTTTCAACCGGCCCAACTTGACAGTTAGCTGAATCCAGTTGAGAGAGCCGACCAGAGACTCCCAGACTCTTCGTGTCGTAGTCAGACTGTGAAGAAACCTGAACAGTTTCCTGCGAAACCTGTTGCGATTGTCCACACTCTGACTCAGAGTGAGAGCGGCGGTGTCCCAGACCAGCCCTATCCACTGAATTACTCTTGAGGGAACAAGGTTTGACTTTACCAGATTTACCTTGAAGCCTAGAGTTTTGACATGATTTAAAATGATATTGACATGTTTTATGCATAATTGTTGTGTCTCTGCCACCACCAGCCAGTCGTCTAGATACCACAACACTCTGATTCCCTGTTTTAACAACGGCATCAGGGCTTGCCGGACTAGTTTCGTGAATAATCGAGGTGCTAGGTTCAAACCGAACGGCATCCTCTGAAAAACAAAATTTTGGTGCCTGATCCTCAAGGCCAGAAACCTTTGAAATCTTTTGTTGACCGACACGTGCCAATAGGCGTCTGTCAGGTCTAGGGAACACATCCAGCCTCCCGGCGGAAGTGTTAGCCTGATTTGATGAACTGTTAACATTCTGAAAGACTCGTTGTAAATGTGAAGATTCAGATAAGACAGGTCTACGACCGGCCTCATCTGAACACTGTCCCGTTTGGGAACCAAAAACAGTTTTGACGTGAATACAGGGTAATCTGGAGGGACCGGGATGATGACAATCTTGGCAATCATCTCCTGGACCAGCAACTCCACCTCTAATGAAACACAATTTGCCGTTGTCGGCTGACGTAAGCGAGGTCGCCGGAGCCACTGCCAAGTGATGCCTTTGCGTGCCACCATCCGTGCCCAGGTTTTTAACGGCCATGCTTGGTGACACGTTCGGAACGACCCAGTTAGCAGACAAGGGTTCGCCGGCTGTACTTCCCTCGGTTCCTCCGGCTCTAAGATAGGCACTGGGAGTGAGAAAGACTTTAGTTTTTTGATGGTGGGTTTGGTGGTGTTGGACGCTTCGCCGGCTGGCTGGTGTGGGCCGAAGACTGGCCCTGCCCCGGCTTATACTGGCCGCGTCCCCTCTGTCCTGAAAACCCTCTCTGTCTATGCCTGAACTGACCCAGGGGGGATTGGGAGGACTTAGGCGGAAGAAACGGCTTAGAACCCCCTGGCTGAGCTTTAGTAGGAGGCTTAGGTTTGGGGAAGTTAAATGCGGGTTTCTTAGCCTGTGCGGGACTGTGCTTCACGGCCTGTGCCATGTTAAACACTGTTCGCCATACATCAGGGGACATTAAAGAAGGTGTAAGTACTGGGGACATTACCACCTGGTTAGCAATGCGATCAGGCAGCTTGCGAACTAATGACATCCTAAGATCCTGTCGTGCTCGCACCGCCTCAAGTAAGGCTGTGCGTATGTCACCTAAGGATTGAATCGACGACTGAAGAATCAGACGCCGGGATAACTCAACTGATCTTCGAGCATCCGCGTCTGCGATTGCCTGAGTAGACCTGAGTAAAGACTTAGCCACCTGTTGAGAAACTATGTACTGTGAAAACAGGCGGAAAGCTTTTCCCCTTAGCCTAAATTCTCTGTCTAGGTGAGAAGGGGTAGGGGTAGTGAATGGTTCCTTTAGTTCACAAAGATTAATCTTAGGGGCAGCTAGAAAAGAAAATAAAGCTGACGGAACTCCGCCGGCAGAACCTACCGGCATGGAGAACCATGAATGTGTATCCTGAGGGATCTGGTGGGAAGATTTAGAAGTGAAAGTGGTTGCAAAGTTTTGAGCCTCTACCTCCCAATCCACCCAAGGTCCTGGTCCCAACTGTCCCACCTTCAACACTGGATTAGCTGTCTCGTCTGTGACGGTCTGTAAATCTAGTTCAGGAGTAAGAGCCGACAGAGCCTTAATATCATTAAACCCATCCAGCTTAGACCAGTCTGAAAAAAGTTTTGAAGCTGAGGCAGGGGGTAAAGCAGGCTTAGATGCATAAACAAAATAATCCTGATGATAATAACTAGGTATAGCCTTGATATTTACGTCCAAAACATTACCCAAGGCATCCAATGCCCTTAATTTCTTAGACTTATTTCCCTGGATAAACCACTCACGTGGTACCGGGAGTTCCCCTGACAAGGTAGGCTGGGCAAGCTCTGGCTTAGAGGGGTTCAAAGGGACCCATGACTCGTCTGGCCCATAAAGCAGGGGCATAGCTACCTTTCTAAGAGGCGCTTTGTCTAGAGGGGGTGGATTAACATCCGTAATGACCCTGACATTTGACGTAGTGAATGCCGCCGTAGCTGGCTTAGAGCTCCCTGCCGGTGACAGAGTAGGAGGGTTAGGAATCTTAGATAAATCGATTGACGTTATCAGAGGCCGTACCGCAGAACTTGTCAAGGGAGCCCCCAAGTCCATTGTGGGGTTTTCTCGTTGTTGATTAAAGAATTTTGATAGAGCATGAGTAAGTAACCCATCAATTTCTTGTGCTGTAACAAACTGGTTAGATGCAGAACTTTCAGGTGAATCAGTATTATCATGGGTGGCGTCCAGGCCTGAGCCTGACCCTTGTCCCTCCCTATCTGAAATTAATGACACTTCATCTTGTTCCTCCCGATCCTCCTGAGAAGACCCGGCAGGGGCACCTTGTTTCCAAGATAAATCAGGGATAGAGGATGGGGTCGCCGCGTCCCTGTGGACATCGGCTACTGTGTGACTCGTATGAGTCGGACGTGGATGGTCAGACCCTGGCTGAGCAAACCGCCAAACACCGAGGCTCTGGCCTACGCTCTCTTGAGAGTCTGAAACATTCTCAATTATTGAATTTCCTGAACTTTCCGTTTCTAGGGTTAAAATATCAATAGGTAAATCTTGTTTAGGGACAGGCGCTTCACTATACTCTGAGGCTGTAACAGAAACATTTTCAGGTGTAGAGGTACGATGAGATGCACTAGACTTAGGAGAATGTCGAGAGGACTTCTTATGGGAATCCTTTTTGGAGGATTTGTGGCTACGGTGTGACCGCGAACTAGACCTAGGTTTGGAAGAATCACCACCATGGCCACTGGGGGAAGCTTCAGTCTTACACTTCTTACTAGCCGGGGAAGAGGCCCGACTTGAAGACCGCTGTCTGAGGGGTGACCTTGACCTCGATCTCGCCTGCGACGAGGAGGTGGCTGCCGGGGGAGTAGGCTCTCTCGGGCGTTTAAACGTATCCACAGACGATACAGAACCCTGGCTAGTCTCTGTCGGCTTAAAACCCGTTACTCTAGAGGTACGTTTAGGGGGAGGGTGCTCTGACAGCAACTTATCCCAAAGTGGGACGTTGTCACATTGAAGTGACTTATGTGCGACAATGGTAGTGTAGGCCGACATTTGTTGTCTGACCTCTCTCAACGCTACCGCCGCGGTCTTGTCATTGTCACATAGGACTTTATTGGCTAATTGGGAGCAAAAGGAACAATTAAGTGTAACCCAGAGACCCCTTGAACGGTCTAGACATCTAACACACCTTATGCAAAGGGTATGCGCAAAAATTGGGATACCCGCGCAAGTAGGGGTAATGCACAGGGCAAAAACTGGGGCCACATTAGCCATGACAGAGACTGGTGTGAGGAAACTACCGCCGGGTCTGTATTGGTCCGCCGGAGCTCAGCTCTGGAAAAATAAAGACAAATTTCCAGGAATTAATGCTCATAAGGTTAACCCACGTGTTCGCATACAAGTGTTAATAACCCGCCGGGTAACGGGATGCAAAGACACAGCTAACACATCTCGCTACGCGGCTGGGTGTAAAGAGGCTAAACAAATCTTCTTAGCTAAAGAACATGAAGAATACCCTCTGATATAATGGTCCAGTATGGCACTTATAGTCTGTAGGAGGTGGTGACTGTCTCAAGATTCAATTTTGTAACAAAGCCCCCCTCATAAAGACGCCGGCCCTTGAAATATTTTAGTAGAATAGCCCAGGGCAGGAATATACGAGATCTGATTTTTTAACGAATTGTCCCAAACGATCGTCGTAAAAATAGAAGGCGGCGATACTGAAAGTATCACCCAATTAAGGTTAATCGAAATTGAATTTGTTTATAAATTCCTTAGTTCCTCCACTTAGGGGCACCCGCCGGGTGTGGGAATCGATTTGGTTAAACCTCACTGATCCTTCAATTGCCGTAAGAGTAAAGGCAGCGATACACAGAGTATCACTCAAATGGATTGGTTAACTATATGAGACCTAAGTCGTTTTATCCCACCCTGCTCAGGTGCACCCGCCGGGTGAGAAGTCTAAAAGTTAACCCCACAAGTTCCTGACCCCACTTCTTTGTAAAAGATCGCCGGGGAGGAACGCCTAAACAACAGCTAGGTTTTCCATGTGGTTGTCGTAAACCAGGTAGAAAAACCTATAAAAAACGAGTGTTCTCAAGAACGTCGTTTCTTTATATATATCTATATATATATGTAAGGATGGGTACAGCCATCCCGCCGGGAATTTAAAGGAGGCCTGAAACCAGGCACCCACAGAGACGCAGTCCTGGAGAGCCACAGACACCTCCCCACGCCGGGGAACCAGCCAGAGTTAAAAACCACGTGTGGCCCAACACTGCTCATCGGTCAGGATTTTTCATGGTGAAACCGAGAAAAAACCCGCCGGAAGGCAAACCCCACCCTGAACAGACACCATCTGAACAATACGACACGAGGAGAGACACGCACGACTAACCAAGGTCACAACATAATCCGTGGAATTAGCCAATACACAACTAAACCAGGAAACAAATATAGTCCGAGGAATTAGCCAATACACAACTAAAACCCGGATACACATGACACAGTAGGGCATATTTATAAAATAAATAATAACACTAGACATGTGGCAAAGCTACGAGCGGCTGGCTAGGCCTAGGTAGACGGCATGAAAATAGTTGAAATATAAACACACACTGGAATATCACAACAGGAACCACCGCAAACACACCACCGAAGCGATAACTTCCCACCGGGGGAAGCCTGACACGGACCCAGAAAAAACTTCACTAAGTGAAGAAAAATACGCTGGGAACGTCAGCAAACACACAGCTTACCTCATCAGAAGGATAAAAGGCAGCAATAATTAACGCGTAATGAAAGCCGCCTGCATCACCAACTAACACAACTGTGAAAAGTTCACGTGTCCACAACAGGACCACGAGGGTACATCCGAAATAGATGCCCCATACATACGACCCAAAATACACTGCACTGCGGGCAACCAGCCCAGGACACTCTTGCTACGCCTATCCTAACCTTACTCGATACATCCTAGAGTAAACAAATGAGAAAAAACTCACTAGGGACGCAACGAATGCGGAACCAGCGGAGCCTGAAAGGTACGTCCGGGCAGGCTGAGCGCAGAGCAAAGAAGGAGGAATGACGCCTGATTCAGCGTCTGGTCAGAAATCCACACAAGTACATCCACGATATGATGGAAAGCTTATTGGATAGTTATTCTTATTTTCTTTTTGTTTTTATTTTTTACGAAGTTTTTTCGTAGTGAGAACCCAATTCATAATGACTGAAGCCATGAGTGAGGTCGCGTGCGCTCATGATGAAGGCTCCTCAGTTTTTAAATGCTCTGCGCGGTAGATTCAAACTACGGCGGATTAGTGTTTGAAGAGGATGCCTTATGTAATAGGCATGTTCGTCAATGATGGAGGGGCCACTAATAAATACTCCATTATAGTCGTAAATCTAATAGTACCTGTGACGCTTCTGCATAGTAGCCACGTGCGGGCATGCGCGCGCGTCGGCTGCCCAGCCGTTTAGAAACCGGCTGGCGGCAGCCGGCCGGCAGGCTTTTCCTTAGTATATATCCTACGACAATGTAACTAATGTCTGGGATATTCTTATGTTGTTTCACAGCTTGAAGCTGCCCTTATTCTTAACCAACGCATCTTAGTATATTTTATTCTCGATAGTTGATTGTTTCATTATAATATATAAGATGTAAGTCTAGTGATAAGGAGACGAGCGGGAAGCCTGATGCGTGCCACATGCATTTGATTGCAACGTTAGGCTTAGTTTCGACTCACGCACGGGGTAGAGGATTTTGACCCGGCAACTGTGTTGAGTGTTGCCGAGCCTGTGATGTTTTTGCATGCCTAGGGTGGGGTCCAGACAGATTCAAGACTCAGAGCTCACCTCACTGTCGTACCCTTCGGACCCCCTTGATATCTATCCCTCTCAACCCCACTTAGAAACTTTCTCTCTTACTTTGTATACCTTCCTTCCACTACTTCACCAATCTATTTAATTATCCCATCCCCTTGATAGACCTTATATCTATTATTGTATTAACGAAGAGCTCTCAGATAACTAGATAGGATTTTGGGCCTTATGCAGAGACGTAATTGTTAATGAGACCTAGGAAGCTTTTTTGTTGTCTCATATTTGGTGGTTTCATGCTTGCTAGTGTGTTCTTGTGTCAGGTTAGCAGGGGCTAGACCGGAGGGGAGGCTTTTTGCGATCCTACAAGTAAAGTCTGCTGGTGCGAGTCCTGTGGACCCGCACGACTTTACTAGGATACCCGTGGGAGTCTGGGGCATTTTCTTGTCTGTGTCCCTGTGTGTCTAGTGTTGTGTTGTGTGAGGGCCCTTGCCTAGTCCACTCAGCACTGCGCTAGCACGTCTTGCTTTTGTTTTAGGGTCGCCAGGAGAGAGTCAGATACTTGCGATCTGAGTCTCTCAAGAGAGCACCCTTTCAATTAGAGTAATTTGGCGCACAGACTTGGGAACGTCCCTAGGCTAGAGCAGGTGGCTCAGCCCGGGTATCCGAAGCCTATATCCTTCCGGCTAGACCTCTGCCACCTGGCAGATTAACAGCTAGGGGTTTATTATTTCTGTATGCTTGTTATTGTGCCACAGTTTACCGTTTTTGTGAGCATTGTGAGTCAGGGTGTGGCTTAGAGACTCTGTCCGAGCAGGCTTGCCTGACTAAGAGTGAGAAGCACACCTGTATGTGGTTATGTTGCGAGTTGCTGCCTTTATTTAATTATACCTATGCCATTATACACTGTAGGTCCTATCACTAGTATTTATTCCTGCTTATGAGTTAAGAGTTCTCTAAATCCGTAACGTACTTTCTTTGCTAAGCATCAGATCCTACAGTAGCCGCATGCAGTTTAGAAACCCGCATCTTGTCTACCGGTACGATATTTTGAGGACTGTTTGCTTTCACCTTCTTTCACGCAGGGGTGATTAGTTGTATTAATTAACGTAACGTTAAATGTACTTTCTTCTAGTTTGTTATTAAATTGTTTCTGCAATTTAATTCCGTTATCTATCTTTTCCTTGAAGCTTTAAGTCAACTTAATTGTGTGATCTTTTATATAGCCTGCTTGACTATCAGCAGTCTATAGTGCGTGCACCCTGTAACCGAGTCATAGGATACCTTGTTGTCCAGGCAGGACTCTTGACGGTTTAGGGTGGTTTGTTGCCTGGGTTTATAGATAAGGGTTGGATCTAGCGTTTTCCGTTGTTGCTTGTTGCCGCATACCTAGTCCAATAGAAAGAGCCCAGTGTTTATATATCCCAGGACGTAACAAATGGCGACCTTGCATAGGATTTACTGAACAGAGGAATATGGTGGTCATTTGTTTTGAGATTCCTTATGATTAGAGGAATACAGTGGACATAGAGTTTTTTTTTGGAGCAACCAATATAACACATTAAAGACTTTAAATAACATTAGTATATACATACTTGCATAGGAGATAAGGCACATTCTATAACCGTGATAATTACTGCAGTACACAAACATGTCTAATACATCAGAACACAGTGATGGGTCAGGTCACGATACGGGCTCGGAGGGAGAAAGACCTGTGGAGTGGCTAGTCGATAGCGAGGAGGGTGCTAGAAGATTTTTAGAGGTGCCCCTTACCGCTGCCAGGGTGTTGAAGCTGAATAAGTATGGCTTAAAGTGTGTGGCAGGTCTTCAGGGTCACCAGGGTTTAAGTGGCATGAGGAAAGATCAGCTGAGGACTTTGATATTGGGTTTATAAGGGAGAGACCTGAGTGGAGAGGCGACTGGGGGCCCCGGTCCCCAGCCCCCCCTCCACTCTACCCCCATATCAAACATCAGGATGCCTGAATTTAGTACATACCCCCAAGTTGATGGTCAATGGCAGCGTGGAATTCAATCACAGGGACCCTCTCCATTAAATGCACCTTCCCCTCCTCAAGGATTGACTCCAGATTTGTTGTTTCGGCTTGAGATGGCCAAGGTTGAGGTTGCTAGAGCTCAGGTTGAAGCTGCTAGAGCTCAGGTTGAGGCTACCGAAAGACAGGCTAGTGTGCAGGCTGAGGCTGCAGAGAGAACAGCTATATGAGAGGCTGAACTGCAGGCAGAGTCTACTAGGTATCGGGCTGACAGGGAGCTGGAGAGATCTCGAGTGGAGGTAACAGGGCGAAATATTGGGGGAGGTAACAGACATCGGGACCAATCATTGTCGCACCTGCTTAAACTAGTTCCTGTGTTCGATGAATTATGTGTGACTGAGTTTTTTATGCGATTTGAGAAGAAGTGTCAGGAACACCAGTGGCCTCAGGAAAAGTGGGCAGCATTAGTTTCATCAAGACTCCTAGGAAAGGGGCTAAAAGCGTATGATGCACTACCTTTAGAGTCCTGTGTAGTTTATGATGAGCTAAAGAAGGCTGTGCTACAGGCCTATGAGTTACAACCAGAAACTTACCGCTTGAAGTTTCGGGGTGTTACTAAGGGCAAGGATAGTACCTTCCTAGAACACGCCCGGGACTTGTCTGATGCACTACGACATTGGCTGCATTCTGAGAGGGCAGCTACTTTTGAGGAGTTGAGTGAGCTGGTTCTCTTGGAGCAGTTCTTTAAGTGCACAGGCGGGGACTTAACATTAAATATAAAGGAAAAAATCCTAGAACTCTCCAGGAGGCAGCAGAAATGGCTGACCGCCGACTGTCATTAATTCGAGGGTGCGGAGCAGCAGCTAGGAGTGAGTCGGGTGCAAAGGATCGTACCCCTCCCCCTCCCAAGAATTTTGATACACATAAATACACAAAACCATCTAGCACTGACAATAAAACTGAACATAAACAAATACCGTCCCGTATAAGAAGTCTAATGGTACCTCCCACTCCCAAGGGAAACCAAAGAGTAAAGAGTGCTTCGCATGTCACAAGGAGGGTCACTTTACAAGCCACCCAACAAGGTTGTGTCATTGGCCCGCAGCATAGGGGTGTCGCCTATATCTTCTGAGTTTGCCAAGGGTAGTTCGTCAGAGGGTGGGACACAGCCTGTGTTCAAGAGTCCGGAAGGCTCGAACCCTGTCCGCGACGTCTTTGGGGGTCATAGAGGGCATGGTTTTGTGAGGTGGGCTGGCGAAAGGCGAGGAGTTAAGCTATTGCGTGATACGGGGGCTTCTCAGACCTTGTTAAAGAACTTTACTGGTAGACCGATTAACGCTGCTCGGGTGGTGGTAGTTCAGGGGATCAATGCTACGAAGTCCTACCCGCTGGTGCGGATGGAGCTGGAGGTGGGTGGTGTGGCGAAGGAGCTGGATGTAGGAATTGTAGAGAACTTGCCTGTTGGGGGCATCGACCTCCTCCTCGGCAACGACTTTGCGGTGCCTGCTTCTAAGGTTTCACCCTTGGTCGTTGCCGAGAAGGCGGCCGACGTTAGTAGGGAGGAACAGGAGTGGGTTGAGAAGTGTAGCGTACAAACCATGGCGTGTGTTGTGACGCGTTCTCAGACATCCGGAGCCTTGCAGCCACCACCTCAGTCTATCAAACCGCGGAGGAAAGGTCACAAGAAAACGGGAAGTGTTGGTCAATTGGAGAGTTTTGAGCCGGCAGTGTTTCTTGGTGACTCATTATTGGCACCTATGTTAGAGTCTGGAGAGGCCCCGGGGCCTGTCACCGCTAGTGCAGGTGCAGGGCAGGAAGAGACTCTGCGACAGCATCGTTATGCGCAGCGTGAGGAAAGGATGGCTCAGCGGGACATTGGAGGTGGAAATAAATTATTTAAGATGAACTTGGATAATCTCGCACCTGCTGATATATGTTCCTTGCAGCTGGAAGATCCTGAAGTCAGGGCGTGTGGTAATGGTGCTGTCGAACTGGAGAGCGATGGGGATGCGCAGCCTGGTGATTTTTTCTTGTCCGAGGGGATCTTGTATCGGAGACATCAGGATCCCAAGAAAAAGTGGGATGGCGGGTCAGGATTAGTGGACCAGTTAGTAGTACCGAGGGTGTGCCGTGAGAGCTTATTGAGATTAGCTCATGATGTGCCTTTGGCAGGGCACCTGGGGGCACGTAAGACGGAGGCAGCTCTGAGCAAGCTTTTCTGGTGGCCTGGGTTAAAGGCGAGTGTCGTGTCATGGGTGTCACAGTGTCACCCTGGTCAAGTTGTTGGGAAACCCAATCAGGTCATCCCGAGAGCCCCGTTACAACCCCTCCCTGTCATTGGGCCGCCCTTCAGCAAAGTAGTTATCGATATGGTTGGCCCATTGCCCCCCACTAGTGCCGGCAATAAATTTGTACTAACTGTAATGGATGTAGCAACACGGTATCCAGATGCTTACCCCATGCGCTACGGGATGGCTAGGACTGTTGTCAAAAACCTACTTGTCTATTTCTCTCGTTATGGCTACCCTCAGGAGATCCAGTCTGATCAGGGATCCAATTTTACTTCTGCTCTGTTTAAGCAGACCATGCAGCAACATGGGATAGTGTCTGTGGTGTCATCTGCCTACCATCCCGAGAGTCAGGGAGTTTTGGAAAGGTGGCACTCGACTCTCAAGAGTATGTTGCGGTGTTATTGCATAGAAAATGGGAAGGACTGGGATCTAGGTCTCCCATACGTTTTATTTGCTGCGAGAGAAGTACCTGGGGAGAGCTTGGGATTTAGCCCGAACGAGTTGGTTTTTGGACACAGGGTCAGGGGGCCCCTCCACATAGTCAAGGAGATCTGGGAGGGAGTCACAAAGCCGTGCTCGCTTCTAAAGTATGTTGTTGAAAGCCGTGAGAGAATGCTAAAGAGCCTGGAGGTAGCGGGTCGGAACCTTGAGAGTTCACAAGCTCAGATGAAGGACAGATACGACCAGAAGGTGAAGCTGAGGGAGTTTGAAGTAGATCAGGAGGTACTGATACTACTGCCTCTGGTGGGACACCCCTTGTCTGCCAAGTATTCTGGTCCGTATCGGGTTGTAAGGAAGGTTTCTGATCTAGACTATTTAGTAGCTACTCCTGATCGTAAGAAAAAGAACCAACTTTGCCATGTAAATCTGATGAAAGAGTATGTGAGGCGCCCCTCCGAGCCTCTCACTGTCCCGGTGTTGATCTGCAGCGATCGTGGTGGAGAAGGAGGAAGGGACAGTCAAGCTGCGGGGAGGATAATTGGGATTGTCATGTTTCCGCGGATCAGTGGGCGGGGAATTCTAGACAAGTGGCTCACGAGTTGATATTGCACCTGCCTGAGCAACAGCGTGTAGCTGTGCAGCACTTGTTTGATTCAAACCCAGCTGTTTTCGTGGAGCATCCTGGCCTCACTACTCAAGCGGTGCACGATGTCGATGTTGGGGACCACCCGCCCTTTAAATCAGTGCCATACCGTGTTCCCCCTATTAAATTACCAGCACTTAGGGAAGAGCTGGATTATATGCTGAAATGTGGGCTGATTTCTGAGGGTGCAGTAAGGTGGACTTCCCCAGTCACACTGCAGCCCAAACCAGATGGCAAGGTGCGGTTTTGTATAGATTTCCGCAGGTTGAATGGTTTAACCCCCACAAATGCCTACCCTCTCCCTCGCGTGGACGACAGTGTGGATAAGATAGGAAAAGCCAAGTTCCTCACTAAGACAGACCTTGTTAAGGGTTATTGGCAAGTGCCCTTGTCTGAGCGAGCGCGAGAGGTGTGTGGGTTTGTGGTGGACGGTGCCACATATCGTTGCCATGTTATGCCATACGGGCTGAAAAATGCCCCTGCAACGTTTCAGAAATTAATGAACGACATTGTAGCCGACATTCCCAACTGTACGGTGTACCTAGATGATGTCATAATATACGACGATGATTTTAACAGTCACTGTGCTCACATCGGACAGCTTTTTAATAAACTGAATGAAGCAGGTTTGGTGGTAAACCTGGGTAAGTGCGATTTTGTCAAAGCCACAGTTTTGTACCTGGGGTTCGAGGTGGGGATGGGTCAGGTGTGCCCTCCACAGACAAAGATCAAAGCCATCGATCAGTTTCCCCAGCCTACGACTAAGAAACAAATCATGCGGTTTCTAGGTATGATAGGCTATTATCGTCGCTTCATCAAAGGCTATTCGACTGTACTTGCACCTTTAACTGACTTATTATCTAAGGACAAGAAGTTCCGGTGGTCTCCTGAGTGTGCAGAGGCGTTTTCCTTGGTGAAACAGCTGTTATGTACCCACCCCATACTCAGGGCCCCGGACTTCAGCAGACCTTTTCAGCTGGCGACTGATGCCAGTGGCGTAGGGGCTGGGGCTATCTTGTTACAGACAGATGATGAAGGTATCGAACATCCAGTGAGTTTTTACAGTAAAAAATTCAATAGTGCACAAAGGAATTACTCTGTAATTGAAAAAGAACTCCTGGCGATAGTGCTGGCGCTCAGGCACTTCGATGTATATGTTCCTGCTTTCGGACCAGTCGTAGTGGTTTATACCGATCATCACCCTCTGAAATTCTTGAATCAGTTTCATAACCGGAATATGAGGCTGACCAGGTGGTCACTCATGCTTCAGGAGTATAATCTGGACATACGCCATATTGCCGGTTCTGATAACGTGATAGCGGATTGTCTATCAAGGGTGGATGATGTTGGTTAGACTGCCACAGGATTGAGGGTTGAGTGTGGAGGAAAATAGGCTGTCACTGTAGTTCAGCCGAAAAAAACAAATTAAAAAAGCAAAAACCTTATAAAAACTCTTTATTTTTTATAACGTGTAGAATTTTGTATAAGATGTTGTAGCAGTATCTAAGTTGAATGTTTTCGCTTATTGTCGCTGAGTTAGTTGAACTTGCTCGGTGGAGCGCAACAGTCTTTATTTTTTGTATATATAGTGCCTTGTGTCGCAACAGTGTGTGGTACTATGAGAAGCTTTCTGTTAGATATGAAGAACTTAGTCAAGGGTCTTATATCTTGGGGGAGGTGTGACGCTTCTGCATAGTAGCCACGTGCGGGCATGCGCGCGCGTCGGCTGCCCAGCCGTTTAGAAACCGGCTGGCGGCAGCCGGCCGGCAGGCTTTTCCTTAGTATATATCCTACGACAATGTAACTAATGTCTGGGATATTCTTATGTTGTTTCACAGCTTGAAGCTGCCCTTATTCTTAACCAACGCATCTTAGTATATTTTATTCTCGATAGTTGATTGTTTCATTATAATATATAAGATGTAAGTCTAGTGAGAGCGGGAAGAGACGAGCGGGAGAGAGAGACCGGCTTGGGACGTTGCTTCGCTTGCTTAGCTTGGCACGAGCCTGAAGCGCTGCCACATGCATTTGATTGCAACGTTAGGCTTAGTTTCGACTCACGCACGGGGTAGAGGATTTTGACCCGGCAACTGTGTTGAGTGTTGCCGAGCCTGTGATGTTTTTGCATGCCTAGGGTGGGGTCCAGACAGATTCAAGACTCAGAGCTCACCTCACTGTCGTACCCTTCGGACCCCCTTGATATCTATCCCTCTCAACCCCACTTAGAAACTTTCTCTCTTACTTTGTATACCTTCCTTCCACTACTTCACCAATCTATTTAATTATCCCATCCCCTTGATAGACCTTATATCTATTATTGTATTAACGACGAGCTCTCAGATAACTAGATAGGATTTGGGCCTTATGCAGAGACGTAATTGTTAATGAGACCTAGGAAGCTTTTTTGTTGTCTCATATTTGGTGGTTTCATGCTTGCTAGTGTGTTCTTGTGTCAGGTTAGCAGGGGCTAGACCGGAGGGGAGGCTTTTTGCGATCCTTCAAGTAAAGTCTGCTGGTGCGAGTCCTGTGGACCCGCACGACTTTACTAGGATACCCGTGGGAGTCTGGGGGCATTTTCTTGTCTGTGTCCCTGTGTGTCTAGTGTTGTGTTGTGTGAGGGCCCTTGCCTAGTCCACTCAGCACTGCGCTAGCACGTCTTGCTTTTGTTTTAGGGTCGCCAGGAGAGAGTCAGATACTTGCGATCTGAGTCTCTCAAGAGAGCACCCTTTCAATTAGAGTAATTTGGCGCACAGACTTGGGAACGTCCCTAGGCTAGAGCAGGTGGCTCAGCCCGGGTATCCGAAGCCTATATCCTTCCGGCTAGACCTCTGCCACCTGGCAGATTAACAGCTAGGGGTTTATTATTTCTGTATGCTTGTTATTGTGCCACAGTTTACCGTTTTTGTGAGCATTGTGAGTCAGGGTGTGGCTTAGAGACTCTGTCCGAGCAGGCTTGCCTGACTAAGAGTGAGAAGCACACCTGTATGTGGTTATGTTGCGAGTTGCTGCTGCCTTTATTTAATTATACCTATGCCATTATACACTGTAGGTCCTATCACTAGTATTTATTCCTGCTTATGAGTTAAGAGTTCTCTAAATCCGTAATGTACTTTCTTTGCTAAGCATCAGATCCTACCGTAGCCGCATGCAGTTTAGAAACCCGCATCTTGTCTACCGGTACGATGTTTTGAGGACTGTTTGCTTTCACCTTCTTTCACGCAGGGGTGATTAGTTGTATTAATTAACGTAACGTTAAATGTACTTTCTTCTATTTTGTTATTAAATTGTTTCTGCAATTTAATTCCGTTATCTATCTTTTCCTTGAAGCTTTAAGTCAACTTAATTGTGTGATCTTTTATATAGCCTGCTTGACTATCAGCAGTCTATAGTGCGTGCACCCTGTAACCGAGTCATAGGATACCTCATTGTCCAGGCAGGACTCTTGACGGTTTAGGGTGGTTTGTTGCCTGGGTTTATAGATAAGGGTTGGATCTAGCATTTTCCGTTGTTGCTTGTTGCCGCATACCTAGTCCAATAGAAAGAGCCCAGTGTTTATATATCCCAGGACGTAACATATCGTCAATTACTGGTACCCGGGCCTGTCTCTAATATGGTATGACAAAGCCTAGGGTACCCGGCAAAATTAATATCTGCCTCCATTACTGAAACCCGGGCTTGTCCTATTATAGTATGACAAAGCCTAGAGTACCCGACAAAAAAATAATATCTGCCTCAATTACTGGAACCCGGGCTTGTCCGTATTATAGTATGACAAAGCCTAGAGTACCCGGCAAAAATATTTTTGCTTCCATTACTGGAACCCGGGTTTGTCTTTATTAAAGTATGACACAACCTAGGGTACCCGGCAAAAATAATTTCTGCTTCCATTACTGGAACCCGGACTTGTCCTTCTTATAGTATGACAAAGCCTATAGAGTACCCGGCATAAATAAATAGCGGTCTCAATACTGGCACCCGGGCCTGTCATTATGATACTATGAAGCAAGCCATGAGTACCCGGCATTATAATATCACCCGCCAATACTGGTACCCGGGCCTGTCTTTATACTGTTAAGACAAGGCCTAGAGTACCCCGGGACTTGAAAAAATCTCAACACGCCATAGTCTTAACACCCGCAAGGGTACCCGGCAATACTGGTACCCGGGCCTGTCTTTATACTGTTAAGACAAGGCCTAGAGTACCCGGGGACTTGACAATGTAAGTCAGTGAAATATATTCAATCGAAATATTATTTCGAGTACCCCACTGGCCATAGGCCTACTTGGTACCAATGAAAATAATTAACCACGAGTGCAAAAATAAGTAGTAAAATAGACTACTATTAACATTTTGTTATTGGATTTAACATCAATTTATAATGCCATCAACTACAAGTACTTTGATGGCTATCACTGACATAATGCAATATAAAAACGCCTTGAAAGCGAATATATTGACAAAGCACTCTCAATTGTTAACGTAAAAACATTACAAATTTCACCATCACATAGAACACTTTGATGGGTGGAGATGGGCTGGTCTATCAGAATGAGAACTGAGCGATCTCTGCCATACCCATAGCTTACTCTGACTGTTCCTTTTACTTATATATTTTCTAGATCTCAAGTGACGGCGTCTTTTCCGTGGATCTTTTCCGTGGATCCGTGGATTCCGTGGATTCCGTGGATCTTTTCCGTGGATCCCAATCTACCAAGATTGGAAGCCAAAGCGTCACATTTTTTCTTTGCCCCTCAACTTTCTCTTCATAATTGCTGAGGGGCACAGGGCCCTGGGTGGGGCTTTGGTTTCCCGGGCGTTTCCGCACCCTTCTCAGCTCCCCGCCATGGAGTGGCTTCGGTCACCCAGGCTTTATTGTGGTCGGCAGGGAGGGTTCTGTGGGGGCGCTCGGTTATGGCCTTGGTCGGGGCCTTGGGGCTGTTCGGCCAGGCAGCTTGGGGAACAACAACAACAACAACAACAACACTTTGATGGGAAACACTGAAGATATTGTAGTCGATATGGTATGAACCATTTATTCCCTACAATATGTATTTATGATAAACTAATGAACAAGTTAACAATGATCGAAATTGAAGGAAAATTGCTCAAAAATTTACCAGTAAAGCAAAAAGTAAAGGGAAATAAAGTTTAGAAACAAAAAAATTGGCTTTGAAAAATAACCCTTGGCCAATGCACAACCTTGGGGAGAGTAGGCTACAATCGAATAACTACATTTTACGAAATTGACTCGATCACAGTACTCAAAACTTAAGGAAATTAATACAAAGCTACAAAGTTAATACACAAATTTAAAAAGACACTGCAGCTAATGATCCAAAGGCTCGTATGACAAAAAACAAAATAAGTAAAAAGCAGTGGCGTCCTAAATACACGAGCGTCGACCAGCCCAGAAACTAAGTCCTTGCCTAATTCAAGTTTACGAGCAAATACAATTAAAATAAATACATTCCTAAATGCATATACAACTTAAATATGCAAATAAACTCACTATGAATTAAAAAATGACGCGTTTAACCCTTATTTAGCGGCGAGCAACATAAGTCGAGTTAAATAAAGCTGGACTATGTGGCGGCGCTCGACATAACTCGAGTGGCAATTTCAGCACGTAATGTGGCTGAGAGAGAGAGACAAGTGGTGGCAGGAGACTAGCGAGCGTATGACTGCTCCAGACCACCGCGGCGAACCTACTGACACAAATCTCAGCTCCCTCCTCCCTCTCTCACTCGCTACATACTCAATTATGTACTGAAAGTACCGAATTACCTGCTTTTTGCACTCGCGTTGCACGGTTATTGCAAGAAAACTATCCATCATACAAGGATCGTTATGGTGTCATTCGAAAGCTCTGTTTATGCCCTTTCAGGGATAGGTACTTGTTTTACGTTCTGGGTCTTATTTAGGCATGAAAATGATCACGTAAACAGCCCTATTTTGGCTAAAAACACCCCGCTGTGCGGTACACATAAATAAACCGCATAGGCCGCTCGTAAGGTGTTAAGAGGGGCTACTAAAATTATACATTAGGCAAGAGCACGGCTTTGACACGTCCGTACAGGGCGGGCGACGCTCGAGAGAGGACGCATCTCGGGAGATAACGGTAGGAGGCATGTGGATGGGAAAAAAGAGTAGGAATGGAAGGCGTATAGGCGCACTATTCAAACTGTGTTAATTCTTTTCTTTTTGATTTTCTACTTTTCAGTGGCTCCGTCCCAATGACGTACCTTAGGAATGATTAAGGGGTACCCCCTAAGATGATCTTGGTTCTCGACCATCGCTATCAAGGTTAACCCGGTCTCGGAACGAGGCCATATTATCATAGGCGCTTACGTCATTGACGTAAGGAGCCACCAATAAATATGCCTGATATCTCAAGTCTGGAGGGGGACATTCGTGACAATATCTAAACCACTAACAAACTACCATAGGTAGAGAAAAAGAATCATATAACAAACTTAAGTCTTTATTGTTTACATACAATAATATAGAAAAAATGGAAAGAAAAGCAGTGCATTACTTCGAAGAAGATCTCCTTATAAGTAACCATACAGGTACATATGTTAAAGAATATCACATTGAGATTCAATAACATTTGTTTTCCAAGAACATTCTTCTATTCCTGTCCAACATTGTAAAGGCACAAATAAATCATTTGATTATATCTTATGTCCTTAAAATGAATTTGTACATATTATATATTTTGTACAATTTATACTTAACCTATTGTTGCAACTATTACAGATATCTTACAAAAATACAATTTTGAGCTGTATAATAATAATAATAATAATAGTTCTTAAAGCTAGCGCATGCTAAGCTAGCTAAGGATAGCTCAATAAGGCCGATTAGGCGTATTTCCATTGGGGTCCTGCACTACTACCCCATCCCTTTGCTCATGAGGGATGGTAACGACTCAGTGCTTGTGAAAAATCTTTAATGCGCCGAGCGTGGGCGCGAACCCGGGCCTTCTGGGTGGAAGTCCGAGACGCTAGTCACTACACCAGCTCGACTTATCAAGTATCACAGCTCGTGAACCTATCACATGGCCCGGCGGAGGGTCTAGGGATCTTCAGCTCTCCAGCACCCCCCCCCCCCCCCCCCCCTCCTTTTCACCATTAAGATTAAACTTAACTTTAGTAGCACATAGATCAACTAGACCCTCTGGCGCAAGGCCACACAGGTAAATTTTGGTTTATCCAAAGTCACAGACAGGTATCGCATCATGAAAGTATGATTGGAAGCCCACAACTTAGTGTTTGCTATGTCATCAATTGAATAATTATGCAAAAGCGTAATGAGACTGCCCACTTCCTGATGTCGTGGGCCCTTCCCACTACACCAGGATTACTTTCACGAATTACATCTACGAGTAAAGAAGCCAATTTTCTTCTTGTGACGCGAGTACCTGTACTATTGACCCATAAGGCTCCCTGCTGTAGGGGCTGGAAAACCCTCATAAACTTTATTAAAGCTTGAACAGTGCATAAGACATGGTGTGTAGTCCCGCGTTTAAGCGCCGGGACTGTAAACTAAAAAAAAACATGATCACTATGTTCGTTCTTAGCAACAAACGTGGGAGATGGAGCAATTTGTACATTATCATTGAGTCTCCCAAACCTGAGGCAATTAGGTTCGTTGCTCATCGCCGCCAGCTCAGACACCCTGTTACCTGTGGCCAAAGCCAAAAGGAACACAGCCTTCTTTAATATTGAGTCAAAATTCGGCGCATGATTATACTTGCGCGAATGAAGTAAAGACAAAGCTTTGTCAAGTGACCAGGTAGGCATGAGCTGACGGGGTGGTGGGCGAAGCTTGAAACATGCCCTCATGAACCCCTTCTCCTCTGCCTGCGGTATAGATAGCCCTGTTAGGTCATAAAATGGAGTT
This sequence comes from Paralithodes platypus, assembly GCA_032716605.1. Lineage (NCBI taxonomy): Eukaryota > Metazoa > Arthropoda > Malacostraca > Decapoda > Lithodidae > Paralithodes > Paralithodes platypus. The sequence goes on along the minus strand of CM064480.1, from coordinate 20,735,425 downwards.
CTAATAGCGGACAGATGATTCTTCAGTGTAACTACAGAAAGGCGTTTTTGTTCAAACAAATAGTCCAAGTACTTGAAAACCAAAGCTACTGATACGTCAGTTTGCGCCGTTTCTACTAACTACCCTCTTGTTCAGGTTCTCCTCCTGCTGTCCCTTTTGCTCCTCAATAATTGCTTTTAGTTGTACCTCTGCTTCACCCACTCGATCACCCCAAACATTTTTAATTTTAGATACCTCTTCCTCCATTTTTTGTGTCCTGTCCTGGTTTGTTTCCACTCCTTGTTTTAGCCTAGCATTCTCCTCCCTCAATTCACAAATCTCTCTCTCAGCCCTCTCCCTATACCCATCATCTATCTCTTTCACTCTCTCATTTAAATGTTCTTTGTATTCCTTAATCTGTTCTTTTAAAGCCACATTCTCAGATACCAATTCGTTGACCCTAGCTACAGTCCCAATGGTCTTCCTCCACCCCTCCACTTCCTTTCTCCACTTTATCAGCCCCATCAGATTCCTGTTCAGGAAGGTGATCTGGTCCTCCTTACCTTCAGGAAAGCCTGAATAATCCTCTTCCTCCTCATAAAAACATTCCCCACTCATATCCGTGGCTTCGATGTCAGCCATTGTTGTTGTCATGTGACGTTACCAGCATTACCAGCTGATTTTTCAAAACAAACTCTCTAAGTTTCGTTTATACATTCATATTTTTAAATAACTTGCACTGAACACTCTCCTGTTAGAATATTATTAGCGGGACAATACACAATAATCTCCTGTATACCCCACTTTAGGCAAGGCAGATGGTAGTTTGAGGAGCGCCAGCCAACGACGTCCGCTTCCGCTCGTCCAATGCGATTGATATTGTCTCCTGGTAGACATAGTATACTGTACTGATTAAGGAATTTATTAGTAACGCTCTCTCCATACGGAGTTAACCATTTGGCACTTTGAATGTCCAAAAAGGCAAAAGTCAGCGAGGTCTTTAGGTTGCCAATTGTCTCCAAGTGGAAGTACGAGATCGGGAGTGACACCGGGTTCTCGCACCACCTTTTCAACTGGTGGTAGCACATCTGATCCGGCCATAGAGGTGCGATCATCGAGACTAAGCCCCGGTAACCCCGTAGTTTGTGAACTACCTGACACATGAGTGAAGCGTCGGGAGGCGGAAAAAGATAGATGGAATTCCACTTGTTCCAGTCCTCCAACAATGCGTCTGGACCCCCCCCCCCCTGGGCCGAAATCATTCCTTGGCGGGTTAGGTAGAGAGGAAGCCAGTGGTTTTCCTCTGATGCAAATAGATCCACTTGTGGACGGTATGGCTCTGCAATCATCTGGTTGAAGATGTTTTGCTTGATTGCCCATTCTACTTTGGTGCTCTGTTGCTTTTGTTTGACTTCTAGCGTTTGACGTAAACGAGGTCGCCGGAGCCACCGCCAGGTGATGCCCTTGCGTACCACTGTCGTTGCCCAAGTTCGCCGGGGGCCGGGCCCGAGGACACGCCCGAAATGATCCAGTCACTTGACTGGGTCTGTCCGGTAGAACTACCCTCGGATCCAACTCGCCTTCGATAGGCCCCGGGAGAGAGAGAGTTTAAATTGAGACTAGTGTCTTGATGGTGGAGGGGTAGGGTTAGACGTCTGACTGGTTTTGGCAGACATCGATCCCTGACCTGATCTGTTTTGTGATTTATTCTTATACTCCTACCCTGTTTGTTTTTCTTGTGTTGGCTGTAAGCTGTCAACCATATCGTAAACTGCCTTCTAAGTCTCAGGGTTAAGCAAAGATGAAGTTAACACCGGTGAAAGGGTTACCCGGCGACCAATGTTGTCAGGCAACTCCTTCACCATATACACTCTCAGGTCTTGACGTGCACGAACAGCCTCCAACAAGGCTATTCGTATGTCTCCCAAAGACCGGATAGGATATGGTAACAGAAGCTTCCGGAATAAGTCTGTGGTCTCCCTAACACCCTGATCAGCCATAGAGGCTACAGGCCTCGTGATGGACGGGGACATTTGGCGACTTAGCAAAAATTGTGAAAAGAGTCTAAAAGCTTTATTCCTCAATTTGAAGTCTCTATCCAGATGAGCCGAAGGGGGGGTAGAGAAAGGCTCCTGCAGGTCCCGTAGTGACAACTTAAGGGCAGAAAGGAATTGAAAAATCGCAGGCGGAACCCCTCCGGCTTGATTGTTTGTCATTGAAAACCAAAGATGGTTGTCTTGAGGAATATGACGGGAGGATTGTGACGTTATTGTTACTGCGAACTGTTGCGCCTCATTCTCCCAGTCCACCCACGGACCGAGACCTACCTGCCCCAACTGCAGGCCTGGATTGCTAGACTGATTGAGCACCGGGGTTGTATCCAATTCCGGTGTTAGCGTATTGAGAGATTTTATATCGTTTACGCCGTCGGTTTTATTGCAATCCGGACAGAGTCGTGCAGATGAGGAAGGAGGTAATGCCTGGGTAGGTACATATACGAAAAACTCATAAAAACACACATTAGGGATAGCCCTGACTGTCACATCTAAGAGTCGACCCTGTTTGTCTTTAGCTCTTAACTCCCTACTCTTACTCATCTCAATTACCCACTCACTAGGAACTGGGATCTCCCTGATTGTCACATCTAAGAGTCGACCCTGTTTGTCTTTAGCTCTTAACTCCCTACTCTTACTCATCTCAATTACCCACTCACTAGGAACTGGGATCTCCCCCGATATGGTTGTATGTGCTATACCATTTGTTTTTGCCATGACTTTAACCGAAGAGCAATTGGGTCCATGCAAGAGAGGCATAGAGCCTTTCTTATGGGGAAGTTTATCTAGAGAAGGAGGAGTAATGTCCGTGATGACACGAATATTGGTAGTTGTCAAGGAGGCGGGCAATGTAGTGCCACTCACCTAGGGAGTTGCATGAGTTACGGTTAACAGGGGGAAATGACATATTAGGTAGCACACCAACTCTGGTGGGCTCTAGTGGCCGCACAACTGAACCAGTCGAGGTAGCTCCCGGCGTAGCTGTGGGAGTATCTCTAGATTTCTTAGGAACATTGCATTGCTTCATTACCCTGTGTAATATGTAATCAAGATCATTGGTTGTTATACATTTACTATGTGACCTCTTTAATGACTTAGATTTCACTTCTGAACCTTCCTCAATGTGTCCCGGTTGAGCTGAGGACAGTTCTACGTCTTCCGGCTAATCAGGTACTTGTATTACTTCCGGTTGTTGCCGGAGCTCATATATTTGGACCCTATCTGGCCACACTAAATCAGGTACTGATGAGGGTAGGGTAATTACATTAGCACTTTCCCTGTTATCATCCAGAGACTGAATATTGGGTTCTACACTCAAGGGTTCAGAGTGCCTCCACACGTTAGGCCCTTGTTTACTAGGGTTCTGGGAATCTGGTATAACTAGACTTAATTGAGAACCTTCATAGTCTTGGTGTTCACACGCCGTGTAGCCACGGTATTGTTCTGCTAACACACTCTGAGAAACTAAAGGAGGCCTATTTACTGGCAAGTTAAAGTTCAATTTTGGAATGGCAAAATGTACATCCTTCTGTCCCACCAAAAACTCCCCAGACCCATCCCTGGGAGTCGACTCAGCCCCCTCCGTCCCTACCTCGGAGCTGCCAGATTGGATATTAGACATTGCGGAAGTAGAGGTGGAGGGCGGTGGCCGCGACTGCGTCTCCTCCGTGCGGAAACTTTTATGACCCTTATCAGATTTTCTGTGGCTTGACGCCGCCGTGTCATCCTTATGCCTCTTGTGAGACCTAGAAGTCTCCACTGAAGACTGCCTGGACCGCTGGAGGGGCGACCTCGACCTGGACCTAGAATGGTCCCGTGGCGAAGGAGAATGCGTCCTCTTGTGGCGGCAATATAGATATTGAAGTTGACTTTGAAGGTGAGGAATTAAGAACTGGTGATTTTAAAACTAGCTGCTCCCAGAGAGCTTCATCATCGCAAAGTAAAGCCTTATGAGCAATGTCTTTGGCATATGCATTAAAAAAAATCTTAATTTCTATCAGTGGAAATAGAAAATTTCCAGGATCAATGCTCATAAGGATAAACCGAGAGGTTCACACATCATAAACACCCCAAATACGCCGGAAAATTAGTTGTAGACCAACCGCTACTCTAACCTTCCGCTGTACTGTACTTGTATATAAAAAGACCTTGATGGTCTTTTCATCTTCTAGAACTGCTTACCTGTGACAAAGTGTCACCGGCCCATATTAACCATTTAATTAACTAATTAACTAACGGATCGTCTATTAGGACCTGAGGGATAGTTAATTACCTCACTGGACTTTTCCGCTGGGCGTTATAAGTCAAATCATGCCGCGTGAGGCTTATCGGTTAGGGCGAGTTCACTCGGCCGGGCCGAGATTACTTCCCTTAGGAATTGGCATTTCCGCCGGGAGTCTAGTGGTACACCACACCACGCCGAGTTATTTGGAAGTTTCCTTTCTCGCCTGCAAGGCGAGTATCCGGCATCAATACACAGAAAGATCGCCGGAAGAAAAAACAAACTATGAAGGTACCGACTTATCTGAGAAAGTCAGCCACCCCCAAAAAAATCCACCAAATAAGTCAGAACGTCTCCTGACACCCTGTTTTCATGCATAAAATCACCACATGAAAGCGAGGGTCATATCTTAGGGCTAATACGCAGTATTAATTAAGCAATAAAAAATACCCCTAGCCTACTAAGAATACCCCTACTGAGGCTGGCCATGAGGCTCATGGTAATAATCACACTGAATCTGTTACCCTTACCTCTGAAGACACAGCAGCAGCGAACGTAGAAAACCCCACGCCCGAGGGGAAAAAGGAGCAAACACGAACTCTGGAAAGTTCAACACCACGTGTGACAACTCTTGAACCAGAGCGTCTTCTAAAAACAATAGAATGCAACTACATCATAGAGATGGCCTGAAGCATCGTCCCGCGGATGTAATAGCCTCCTAAATAACTAGGAAATAGCAAAGCTAAGGCGCAGAAACAAGAACAAGAATACTGACTTTCCAATGGGGTTCCGGCAATGCCAGTAGGACTTGCCTAGCTACCCTCACACGGCAGCATACGTCGCATCAACCCGGCGGACGTTGCACAGTGAGACTATAAGCCTATCACTCCTCATTGTGCTGATCGATGGGCTATCTTAATTAACATTCTAAAGGGATATTATTATATAGGCATAGTGATTCATATATCATTTTAAGTAGTCCTCTTACCTTCATGTTAAAGTGCATCAGCGGACTTTGCATAAGGATGGATCCGGCGGAAAATTAGAATTAGCTGGTGTTGCGACCTCTAGTTTTCCGGCGGATTCTGGGCATATACTGTGTGAATGTCTCGGTTTATACTTATGAGCATTGATTCTTGGAAATTTTCTTTCAGATCACCACAGAGTTGCGCAGCACGGGTCCCAGGTAGGAGGGTCGATCCGGCGGGGGGGTCGTCTTTTGTTGCCAACATGCCTTTAGTCACACTTTGCTCAACACCAACTTGCGTTGGGGTCCCTGTGTTTCACCATCAGTTATGTGTGAAATGTGTTCAGTGCCTGGACCGCTCTAGAGGGACATGGTTGTCCAAGAAATGCGGTGTGTGTTCAGACCTTAGAAGTGGCCTATTCGTCCACCGGGACCAGTCTTGCAAATTAGCCTTAACAGAAATCAAGGCTACGTTTAACTCTTATACGAAAGACGTGGCACATAATGCACTGAACTGCGATGACAAGGAACTATGGGAATATCTAATTGTTAAAAGTGTTCAAAAATCCCCGTCAATACGTTCTCAGAGCAAGTCTAAATCAAAACCGAAAGTAATCTTTAAAGAACTTGTCAGTGGTAGTGATTCAGACTTTTCTCAGGCAATCTCCGCCGGCTGCTCCAAGATGGCGCGGTCACCATCGCCGTGTGACGACCGACCAAGATCCAGGTCGAGGTCGCCACTTAAGCAGTCCTCTAAATCTCAGGGATCGTTGAGATCTCAACCCAAGAAGAGGAAGACAGACGTGCCGGCATCTGCTACGCCGACGTCTAGTGGGAAGGGATACAAACATGGTACCCGTACGGAGTCGAGTAAGGGTTCGGACCACCGGCATAAGCCGGGGTCTCGTCCTTCGCTCTCCGCTCTCACAAGTCTTATGTCCAATCTGGCAGTTCAGAGGTGGGATCGGAGGACGTGTCGACTCCCAGGGATAGTTCTAATGAAGTGCCCAGTATGTCTAGATCTCTTAGGCAGAATTTTACCATACCTCTTGTACAACCTCAGGTGGGTCAATCTAGGGTCCCGGCACCAGTATTGGCTGAGCAATATCGTGGTTACCCAGCGGAAGAACATCATACTATGAATAGTAATAGACCAAACCATAGTGTAGACACAAGTGCTCGTGATATATGGAGACAGGCTGTGTCAGGTCAACCGGGGGCCCCTAATGTTAACCCGGCAGGTACTAATCTTGGTCAGGAAGTTACTATAGTGCAAGAAACTTTACCCTCCTCTGTACCTGATTTAAATTAGGTTGGTTTTGAACAGACAGTACTTTCCGAGGCACAACAACACCCGGAAGGTATGGAAGTGTTGGAGGAAGAGCAGAAGGAAGCTGACACGTTATCCTCTGCTCAACCTCACCATGGGGCTAGTGAGTCTGAAGGTTAATCTGTAACCTCTAGGGAATCTCAATACATAACTAAAGATGATTTAGATAGGATGTTTGAATCTTTTGCACAGAGATACAAGATGCAGCCAGTGGTACCGAAAACTACATCATCCGTACCGGTTGCTCCCCCACAAGGGGCTGTCCGTCACTTTGCACCAGTTCAGGTTTCTACTACTCCAATTGTACAGCCCCCAGTAACTTGTATATCTGCTGTACCCTTAACCCGGGAACGGCGAGAACACTCTTAAGAGGTTTTGGTGGGCAAGGGCGAGGAACCTCTTAACCCTTTCACGCATATGACGCAATTTTGAGCCTATTGGGGATACTTTAAAGCCTTTGTTACCACCAGGGGTATTTATAAACCTTTAGTTTAGTTACTTCAACCTCTGCAGTTGTCTTTGAGTTAGCTGTGGGCAGAAAACTAATTTTGGAGAGGTAGTTATAAGAGTGAGAGAACTCTATTTCTTATTGCTAATCTGGCAACCTCTGCGTCATCAATGCGTGAAAGGGTTAAGAGGTAAGGCCTAAAAAAAAAAAAATCAAAAGGCCCCAGTACCCATGGGACCCGGAAGGGCTCTGAGGAGCCCATAACAAACTAGGGCCCGAAACACGGATGGTCTCTTGAGCACCGTAAGCTTGAAAGCCTATTAAGCTTGTTTTGAAAGCCGTGCGTCCGATGCATGTAAACACAGCCGGTCGGAAGCGACGCGCACCTCCGAAAACAAGAAGGAGACGTCGGAGCTTGTTATTGTGTTGTCTGCTAAAACAAATTTAGTGTTAAAAAGTGTCTCATATTGCTAACATCGCCTCGAAACACTCTCCACGGAAATCATCATCACAACTGAACCAGTTGACTTAGGGAGCTTTACTCAACGCCAATCTACAGGTACGAAACACATCTACGTTTAGAGATGCGTGGGAATTTTCTAGCAGTTAAAATAACAAAGATACGGGTAGCCTATTAACCCTTTTGGCCTGGGCCCGCCCTCCTAAGGACGTTGTTGAAGCCCGGGCGATTTGGCCGAAAAATTTCTACGCCTAGGCTACCGTATCTTTGTTATTTTAACTGCTAGAAAATTCCCATGCATCTCTAAACGTACTGCTGCTTCCAGTCTGTAGACTGGCGTTAAGTAGAGCTCTCTAAATCAACTGGTTCAGTTGTGATGACGATTTCCGTGGAGAGAGTTTTGAGGCGATGTTAGCAATATGACACAGTTTTCAACACTAAATCTGTCTTAGCAGACCACACAACAACAAAGCTCTGACGTCTGCTTGCTTTCGGAGGCGATCGACCAGCTGTGTTTACATACGTCGGACATGCGGCTTTCAAAGCAAGCTTAATAGGCTTTCAAGCTTACGGATTACAAGGGGACAGCCGGGCTCCTGCCAATCTGCTGCGGTGTCCTTTTAAAATGCTGCCCGGGCGGGAAGGGTTAAAGACGTTTTTCGGCCAGATCGCCCGGGTTTCGGAGATATCCTATAGAAGGAGAAACCGGTCTGTGAGGGTTAAAACAATGTTTTGTTTTTTTTCCCCTCCATACCTTATATCACTCCTCCACATGTGTCAATATCCCCTCATTTCTCCCCCCCCCTTCAATTATCACCTACGTTTCCTCTTATTACCATCTTTATTGGTGTATTTATCATGCCAATATCTGCAACCCGGTTCCAGGGTGTGGTGTTGTTGCTACCGAGCGTATGGAGTGCGAGAGAATGAGGGAGGGGAGGTTCAGTGTGGTTGTAGGCTCCAGAGAGAGAGGGTGTACGTTACTGTTGGCTCACAATTCATGAATGGACGTTCGGCAAATAATCGCGATTTTGACCATCCAAACACTATTCTCACTTGTTTTATTGTTGTTACATGTTACTATCTTCATATTAAATGTAAAATAGGCGCATATGAATAAGTAATAATGATATTTATCGTAAAATGACGATTATAGGCAGGAATGGAGCCTAATATTGCCGCCCAGAAGTGTGGTGTTCACTACACATAGCTTGCGCTTACCGAGTTAACATCAACTTTAACCACGACTAACGTCCGTGTGATCACTGATGTAGTTCCTCCACCATTGGAAAGAGTCCCTGTTAAAAGAGCTCTATGCCCCTTTTGTACAGTCCAGACGTTTCATGGGTAACCGTTGTAACTCAAAATCCCTCTAATGCACAGCCAATAATTGCGGGTGAGCAGCCGGTACCAGGTGAGTGGACAATCCAGATGAACAAGAGTAGAAAATTACGAGCTAAAGACTCGGCAGGTAATATTGTGGATGTATCGGTTAACCCTCCTGGCCCGGGCTGTATCTCCAAAGGACAGGGTGGGCTACCCGGGTGATCTGGCCGAAAAACGTCTAGGCCTAGGCTACCATATTTTGGTTAATTTTAACTGCTAGAAATTTCCCACGCATCTATAAATGTAGTGCGGTTTCCAATCTGTAGACTGGCGTTGAGTAGAGCTCTCTAAGTCAACTGGTTCAGTTGTGATGACGATTTTAGTGGAGAGCATTTTCAGGCGATGTTAGCAATACGACGATCTTTTCACTACTGAAACAACGACATTATAGGTTTGACTCCTGTAAGGAGATAAAGAAAACCTAATATTTAGTAGTGGCTCCATAATCATAGACGAACATGCCTATTACATAAGGCATCCTCTTCAAACACTAATCTGCCGTAGTTTGAATCTACCGCGCAGAGCATTTAAAATCTGAGGAGCCTTCATCATGAGCGCACGCAACCTCACTCATGGCTTCAGTCATTATGAATTGGGTTCTCACTACGAAAAAACTTCGTAGAAAATAAGAATAACTATCCAATAAGCTTTCCATCATATCGTGGATGTACTTGTGTGGATCTTTGACCAGACGCTGATTCAGGCGTCATTCTTCCTTCACTGACATATCAAGTAAACCAAAATCCTTAATACATCAACGAATGGGAAGGGGATGGTCGGGAGGGCCCCAGTCGTCAATGATTACGGGGCCACTACTAAATATTAGGTTTTCTTTATCTCCTTACAGGAGTCAAACCTATAATTTATTAGTGGCCCCTCCATCATTGACGAACATGCCTGATTTATAAGACTGGAGGGGGGACATTCGTAATCATATCATAACTCTAGAAAAGCAGATAATCAAACAACCACATAGTATTCTTACTTTTGTAAAGAAGAGATATTCGGGTGCATAAACTTTATACAGCCTAAATCTTCAAAAAGGGGTACAAGCAGGAGCGTGCTTCAAAGAAGCCTGCTTGAAAAAGGGTTAACTCTGAGACTCTGTGCACAGATCTGCTAGTTAAGAAGGCACCCCACTTAAAGTAAGTGGTGAAAACTAAAAACTTATAAGTTTACATGTGCACATATAAACCCCATTAACTAGTGGATATATTCCTAAAAATATAACCAAACATTAATGAATTCTTTTACATTCGTAGAAGTACTGAACTCGTGTACTTATGCAGAAGTAATTACTGCAAAAGTAAAAGTCGTAGTTGCCACTACCGAGATTTCTAAAAAATCTATTGCTTCACAGCCAAAGCTACTTACAACAAGAATTGTCGTAACACTACTATTGGCCTTTAGCACAATTTCCTGCAATGAATACTACAGAGAAATTTTATAATACAATGCCTACAACCAGTATAACAGCTCTTATGTTCCGAACACATACTCCGGAGGGGTCTAGGGTGTCCTATGTCACACTGACTGCACCCTCCCCCCCCCCCCCTTTTTCTTGAAATTAAACAAAACGTGACTAAAAGGGCCACCTAGACCCTCTGCCGTAAAGCTATACATGGCAAGGAAGGTTTGTCCAGAGCTACTGAAAGGTATCGAGCAAAAAACTCCTGATTAGAGGCCCACAACTGTGTGGACGTAATAACTTCCACTGAAAGATTATTAAGGAAACGTAAAGAGGCTGTCCCCTTGCGTAAATCGTGGGTCTTACCCACAACGCCGGGATTCTTCTCTTTAAAGTCCTCGACCAAGAGAGAAGCCAGTGTACGCTCCATCAATCGTTCACCCGGACTTGCGACCCATAAAGCACCCTGGTGATTTAGAGGTGCCACTCTTAAATATTTGGTTAGAGCTTGCACTGGGCAAAAAAGATGGTGCACCTTTCCCCTGTTTAACGCTGGCACCGTGAACTCTGAAAACACGTGTTCACTGTGCTCAATCTCGGCTATGAATCCTGGGGAAGGTGCAAAGTGAATACACTCATGAAGCCTATCAAACCTGAGGCAATTAGGTGCGTTGCTCATCGCCGCCAGCTCAGATACTCTGTTCCCGGTAGCCAAAGCCATAAGGAATACTGCCCTTTTGTAAAATCTGCAGTCTTTGGTACATACGGGAACGAGAATAACGACGATGCTTTGTCCAGAGACCATGTAGGCCTGAGCTGACGGGGAGGTGGGCGGAGTTTAAAACCTGCCCACATAAATCACTTTCAGATAAATGTTTCTGGATGAACAGATAAATTAAATAATAAACAACCAACGCCACCGAGGGCACAGTTTGTTTTGTTCTAAGAATCCGAGACGTAAAAGCTTTCCAATGCGATTGAAACTGTCGCTTTGTAGACTGGGTATATTGATTCGTGAATATCTTGGTCACGTCTCTACCATAAGGTGCTAGCCACTTGGCCTCCTGAATGTCCAAAATGAACAAGTCCGCAGGGTTTCTAGGTTGCCAATTGTGTTCTAAGTGGAACAACCCGACCAGGAGGGACACTGGGTGCGGGCACCATGTGTTCAAATGCTGGTACCACACTGCGCCGGCCACAGGGGCGCGATTAGCGAGACTACGCCTCGCTAATCCTGTAGTTTGTTGACTACATGGCACATTAGAGACTCGTCTGGCGGCGGAAAAGAGATAAATGGAACTCAACCTGTTCTCGTCCGTCATCAGAGCGTCAGGTCCGCCCGCCGGCGTTATCGTCCGGCGGGTGAGGTACGACTGTGAATATCGCCATACACCTTGGCTGTGGCTGTCCCTCGCTTGCGAGCTCGGTATACTCCCTGAATGGGAGCCCTCGTCCGAGTCCCGTAAAGGTTTATGAAAATTAAAAGCTCCCATAGCTCATTAACACATTGAAAGCAGAGCTGGTGAGCAAAATCATAAAGTATACTAATTAATTTAATTTATATTTAATTGTATTAAAATAAATTACTATAAATAAACACAATATTATCATAATATAATCATAGAAAATATATATGTTTATTATGATTCAACTATTAAATTATTTCATTAACAAATAAAAATAAGATAGGGCTATCTGAGCTTAACGGCGTTGAACATACAGCAATGAGAGGTTCAAGTGCAGACACGACAGAGACTGGGGGAAAACTAGCCCACCCCCGGGAACTACCTGGTCACCTGGTGCAACACCGGTACTCCGCCCTGGAAAGAGAATTTTCCGGGGATTAATGCTCATAGGGTTACACCCAAAAAACGGTACAAAATATGTGCCTCAAAACCGCCGGTCAACGAACCGTAGCACTCCACCACTACTTTTCGTTGTCCTTTAGTATCATATTAAAGATTTCAGCATATCTTTACCTGTCAGGAAGATTTAAGCATATCTTCTGAATCCTCATAAAGATGAAGCATATCTTTATTAAAGATGAAGTCTTTCAAGTATCCCTTTACACTTGAAACACTAGTAAGATTCTGGCATCTTTTTATCCCATAAAAAGTCTAAGCCCATCTTAATCTCTAATCTGGCGTCACCCAGAAGCCCTCATAGATCGCCGTCTTGAAGGCCGTGATACCCTATTGTATCAATCAATTGTTTGGCAAATTATCGCGAATTGCAAATCAGTTAATATAACCACCCAAAGGTACAACCGCCGGGTTTTATATGCAATGTCAAACCAATTGTACCTGCCCCAGACCTCTTTGTAAAAAGGTCGCCGGGAGGGAAAGACTAAACAAACAAACGGCATTGTTTCAATGGCTTATTAAAGATTTCAGCATATCTTTTATCTGTCCAAAAGAATTAAGCATAACTTCTTAATCCTCATAAAGATGAAGCATATCTTTATTAAAGATGAAGTCTTTCAAGTAACCCTTTACACTTGAAACACTAGTAAGATTCAGGCATCTTTTTATCCCATAAAAAGTCTAAGCCTATCTTAATCTCTAATCCGGCTTCTCCCAGAAGCCCTCATAGATCGCCGTCTTGAAGGCCGTGATACCCTATTGTATCAATCAATTGTTTGGCAAATTATCTCGAATCGCAAATCCGTTAATATAACCACCCGGAGGTACAACCGCTGGGTTTTATATACAAGGACCCCAATGGAAATACGCCTAACGGCCTTATTGGGCTATCCTTAGTTGGAATTATGCAAGGCTGGTACATGTCATATTTATAACATACTATGTGGTACCAACTCTGTAAATTGCTAACTGAATAAATATTATGGCTAATTTAGATAAGTAGACTGTATATTATTATTATTATTGAAGAAACATTAACCATATAGAATATATAATTACCCTTAGATGAACTCAGCTGGTGATTGGAGGATGGCGGAAAATAGGCTAGATGACTGGAAGTGGTTAGTAAAGTAAACAAAGTATGAAAAGAGGCTACAATAGGCTAGGATAGGCTAGATATTTACTTTAAGTTGTGCTAAGTAACAAAGATGATGATTTAGTGACTATATGGAGTATGAGATGAACGTGAAGCGAAAACACCTGATTATGTGGTTATAGGAAGAAGGCTTAGCGTGTGTAGCTGGGACGGAGGTTGGTTGGAGAGTGGCGAGCGCGTTATGTTCGTCTCTGTCGTGACATACCGCGCACGCGCATAACATATGGAAAATGTATCCCATCTTCTTTACAATGAGATACTTATAAACAATCTTAAATAATACAAAGATATATATATATATATATATATGGGAATTATATCCTACAATACTTTCCCATATACAACTATAGAATAATATATTCTACCCAATCATGGAACGCTCGACCAAGGTTATGGAAGCGTCCAACTTAAGACTACGGAAAGATACGTAACGCTACATCAACCCAGATTACGTAACATCGAGACTGTTCATACTAGTTTGAGTACACTAAGTATGGACATATTCCCACCAACAGAAAATATACAAAATTTACATGATTAGATTTGCCCGGAGGCAATCTTATCCCGCCAAGCTTGGGAGGATATCTGGGCTGCCTGTCGACGTGGGCGTTCGCCAGACGCGTCAACAGGCTGCGCCGAAGTAGAAGCCAGAGAGGGGACTTCAATGGATAACTGATCCGAGGGGGTGTCCTTGCGATCGAGGTCACCCTCAAGAGGATATAGTCGGACTGTTGGCCGTGTGATTACTCCAGTCCTGGTGCGAACCTTTGCTACCCGAACCTCACCATCACGACCTGGTAATAACTCCTCTATCCGACCCAATTTCCAAAATGCGCGCGGGCCCTCCTCATGGATGGTTACCACGTCCCCTACCCTAGGCCAATGACCTTTTAATGGTGTTAGTTTATTCCTTTGCGCTTCCCTTAAAGTCACCAGATATTCTGTTGACCAGCGATGCCAAATATCTCGCGATAATTTACGAATATATTTGTAGCGGGCCGATATCACTTCCTTACTTATGTAGTCTGGATCTTCCATAGTATCCTCGCCATGCTCTTCAGGAAGATCCCGCAGTCTGTATCCACGGACCAGTACTGAGGGTGTGATTGGGGTAAGGTCTTCCAAATCACCAGAAGCATAGTATAGAGGGCGATCATTTACGGTGGCTTCAATCTCCAAGAGAATGGTGTTGAGTTCCTCAATCGAGATGAGAGCTCTACCCAACACCTTCTTCAGACCCGCCTTCACGATGCCTATGGCTCTCTCACATATGGCGCCAAACCAAGGCGCTCTGGCGGGAATGAAACGCCATTCGCATTTTACATCCGCTAGGCAGGTCTGAATCTTAGGATTGTTGCTCACTTCTTTGAGATAGGTAGATGCCCCTATGAAAGTCTTTGCATTGTCACTCAGCATGATACGTGGATATCCCTGTCTACTGCAGAATCTTCGGAAGGCATGTAGGAAGCTATCACAAGTGAGGTTGGTGACCAGTTCCAGGTGAATTGCCCTGGTAACAGCACAAGTGAAAAGTATCATATACACCTTAAGATTGGGTGAATCTTTCACAGCGATTGCTCCACTGTAGTCAACCCCGGTGACTTTGTAAGGGTCACCTGGGGTAGTTCGCAGGTTTGGTAAGGGAGGAATTCCGACGGGATCATAATGTGTTCCCTGTACTCTTCTACACTTTAAGCATTTGCGAAGGACTTTCTTGACCACCTGCCTGATTCTAGGCACCCACCATCGTTGTCTTACATAGGTGACTATATGACCAACCCCATAATGACAACAGAGTCGGTGACACCTATCGATGATAAGATGGGTGAAGGGATGATTGGGGGGCAGTAGTATTGGATACTTACTTGCCTCAGAGAGGGCTGCCAATCGTAATCTGCCTCCGCAATGTATCAAGTCCCCCTTCAAGTGTAAGCCCAATTGGTTGATCAGGTTATTCCTAGACTTTGTTCCCTTAACCAGTAATTTATATTCCTGCGTATATATTTCTTGTTGACAGAGCTTATGTAATAATTGATCTGCAATTCTGATCTCCTTCACATTGAGGTAAGCACTACCTGTGGACGGTGTGCCTTTAATTTTTGCTTTTACATTTTCTACAAATCGTATCACCCATGCTGTAACACGTAACTTTTCATAGCTGCTGAATCTATCCCACTCCCATAACCGTGTGTCTTCGTCAGGCACCGAGTCAATTACCGGTGCCACAATAGCAGTGTGTTGCTCGCTCAAATCTATATTCTCTGGCCATTCGTTGGGATCATTAAGCCAGCATGGGCCATTCCACCACAACGCAGAAGATTTGAGAAATTTAGCAGAGACACCACGAGTAATGCAATCACTTGGATTCTCTTTGGTAGACACATACCGAAACTGTGCGGTTGGGAGCAGGGTACGAATTTCGTCGACACGGTTGGTGACGTACACTGGTAGCCTCTTACGGCTATGTAACCAGTAGAGCGTAATTTGGCTGTCACTCCATACAACTGTCTCCGAGACATTTAGCAAATTTTTAAAAGTTTCCTCTACAAAGTGAACGAGTCTAGCAGCCAACAGAACTGCAGTCAGCTCTAATTTTGGGATGGAAAGGGATTTGATCGGGGCGACTTTCGCCTTCGCTATGACGAGACGGCTGCCACTTGTGTCAACAAAGAATATGGCGGTGCCGTACGCGACTTTGCTAGCGTCTGAGAAGGCATGAATGGACACAGGATGGTCCATGACAACTCTCCGAGGAAAATGAAAACCCTTACAGAGACGAAGATCCGAAATAATGTCATCCCACTCCTGAACCAGATCGCCAGTCAAAACCTCATCCCATCCTAACTTTATCCTCCATAATTGCTGAAGGAATAATCTCGATTTGATCGACACCGGTAGAACTATCCCCAAGGGGTCAAAAAGTTTAGCTGTCATACTCAAGCAAATTCGTTTTGTAATCTGCGAATATTGCGCGTACTGAACGCCGAATGAGAGGGTATCGGTGTCCGTTTTCCAAAACAACCCAAGCACTCTAACATGTTCCTGCTGTACAGCCGCCACACCATCCCGTTGCAGTACAGTCCGCAAAACAGAATTATTAGTCGCCCATTCACGCAAATGTAGATGGGCGTCATTCATAATCTCTCGGACTACAGCGTAGGTATCAACCAGGAAATCTTCTTCATTTCCTGTACCCAGTAAATTGTCTATATATAACCCTGACCGAATCTGATGAATAATCTGCGGATCTGCACTGACATAAGACAAATGTTTCAAAATGGTGGCGTTTAAAAGGAATTGGGAACAAGTCGCTCCAAATAAAAACTGCCCGGAACCGGTAACAAATTAGGGGAGAATCCAGTTGCCTCGGATACTTGGGCCACATAAATCGCGTATAGTCCTGGTCGTCTTCATGGAGTCTTAACATGAGAAATGCCTTCTCAATATCAGACACCCAGGCATACTTACCGAGTCGAAACCGAAGCAAAACCTGCGCCAAATCTGGCACCAGTGAGGGTCCAGTGTACAGGCAGTCATTAAGACTAGGATGACGTTCACTCATCTTGGCGGAACAGTCGAAGACAATACGCACTGGCGTAGTTTTGCTCTCCTTGACTACACCATGATGAGCCAAGTAATGCCCGGTATCTGATTTATCAAAAGGCACCTCTTCAATAAAACCCCGGGACACCTGATCCTTTATGACTTTTGAGTATTCCTCGCAAAAGTCAGGCTCCTTGAGGAATCTTTTCTGAAGTCCCCGAAGACGGCCTATGGCCAAACCCTTGTTAGATGGCAGCTGATCCTTGGAATTGTTCCAGGGCAGTCTCACTTTATACTGTTGGCTGTCGGGATCGTAGGTAACGGTATCCTCGTACGACGATAGTGCTTGACGCTCAACCAGTGAATATTCCTTAGGGGTTATCCCGATATGATCTAATTCCCACAAAACATTTAAGTCATTTTTGCATGGTGGAATATTGCCAGTGGATATGTATTCGTCCATTGGTGTTACTGCTACTTTCAATACAGTAATTACTTCTGTGCTGGAGCTTGTAGGCTGTGTCACATATAAACCACTGATGGCGTACCCGTACTTGGTAGGAAGCAGAATTAGGCTACCTGACCTTTTATACCCAGGTCGCACTATATCGTAGTAGTGATCCGCTCCGATGAGCAGCTCCAGCTGATCTGTGTCCGTTGCGTGAGGATCGGCTAATTTTATGCCTTTACTTTGTAAACTAACCAGTTTAGACTTTAGGTTAATTTCACCTTTATGGTCTGGCAATTCATCAACCACTATTGCGTCTAGATGATGAAATTTACCTCTGTGTTTGTATTGCAGTGCCACAACATTATATTCCCTAGAGGCCTGTTTCCCGGTAAATCCGTGAAGACATAACTCCTCAGTTCCTTTAGAAATGTAGGAAAGGGAGGATAGAACAGAAGACTTCACAAAGGTCATCTGAGAACATTGGTCAAGTAGCGATCTGATTTTAACACAATTATTATCCTTACCCTTTACCGGCAGCTGTACGGTGGGCAAGATTACTGTATTTTTACCTGTGGCAACGGACATTGTAGTTGAAGTAGCAGCAGTATGCTCTCTCTTGGTGTTATCCTCCGCTGGTCTACTTTCTTTCCCTTGTTTTTGTGTACACAGGGAATGAAAGTGTTTGCCCTTACAAAACTTGCAGCTTCTTATGTTAGGATTAGTACAACCTGAATGGCCATGGTCTTTTGACAAGCACCCAGTGCAGAGACGTAGTTGACGGGCTCTTTTAACTTTAAGAGGCCCTGTCTTATACTTCATACACTTGTACCATAAATGATTGGTGCCACTACACAGAACACAGTTGAATTTCCTGTACTCACTCTGGGCGGTAAATGTTGCCGTAGCCATGGGTGTACCCCCTACTCTGTCTTGACCCGCCATATTGTACACTTCAGCCTGGAGGCAATGAGTGAATTTCTTATAATCCAGGCTCGAGTCTCCCATTTCCCGTTTTATGGTTTCTTTTAGTGGTGATGGTAACTTATTGACAAGAGTCACCACACAAAATTCCTCCAGACAAATACCATGGCTAATGATTGACCTCATCACACTCTCTGTATTGGCATAGAAGTCCTTCAGGTCAGCTGTTTGGTGTTTGGGTGACACTAATTGATTGAATTTGGTAACATAAGCTGCCTTGATTCGATCTGGATGCCCATATGTCTCTTGCAGGAGCTCAATTGCTGGGGCATAGCTCGCACTTTCGATTATGAATCCTTCGACTAGCTTATGTGCATCACCCTGAAGCTGACCCTTTAGATAGGTGAAGCGTTGTATATCTGTGAGGTCGGGATTGTCATGGATGGTACACTTGAACATCTCCCAAAATCCCGACCACATGGTGGCATCACCTTCAAATTTTGAGAGAGTAAGATGGGGTAATTTGACTGCGGATTTCTTTGGCTCTTTCCTGACCTCCTTCTTGACTTCTGTAATCAGGATCCCCTTCAGTGTGGCAACGATTACTTGTATGCCCTCCATATATAGGGTATCCTCTCTGATCACCTCGATATACTCGGCGTCCTCGCAAGTGTCGGCCAGGTCCTCCTGTGTGACCTCATACTTGTCAAGTTGCTTTTGAATACTGAGCAACTTGGCCTCCACCTCCACTCTAGACGCCGAATCAAGGAATTCGTCAATATCAGAGGTCAAGACCGTCAAAGAGCCCTTAAGTCCAGCCCGACGCTTTTGTACACTTTTAGCCATGATTATACAGGAAGGAATTCTAATTACGTTAAATCAAACTAATAATGCCAGACCGAATAAGTTGCGGCTAACAATACAGTACTCCGAGAAATCAAATTAAATCGTGAGCCGAAAATAAAACACCCTCACGAAATGCGGAATAAGAATTGTGCGCTATGTAGACAAGCAATCTGGAGCTTTTCAATTTAACTCCTTACGTAATAGTTATGAAATTATAGATTCATTACGCCATAAGTTAAGAAAAGTCGGGAGGGAAATTTAGTACAATACAGTATAGGCCAAAAGTCTCCAGATGTCAAAAAGAGCAGTACCGTTTAAAGTTTAAAGTGAAAATTGTACACAAGAAAAATTCATCTCAAGAAGTCACAAGGAAAAAAAGTTTTGAGTTGGATTAACACACACTCAGCCTATCAGCTATCATAGTACCCCGCCTCCAGGGCACACGACGAGAGAATAAATTAGAATGACATGTGAATCTAATAAAGAAGTTATTGGACAGTATAAATTTGATATAGAATTGAATAACCTTACCTTTTGAAATTATTATACAATACAGTATGGATGATTTTAATCTTAGTGCCAATCAAGTGTTATATAATTTGGGCCTAAAGGTTTTACAATCAAAATTTAATTAATATACTGTACCGATTTGAAGGCTTACTATTCCAGGCTATACTGATTGTGTTGATCAACTCTAACGTCATGGTGGGCAAACATCTCGTTATGACCTGGCAACCATGGCAAATTCGTCTTGCATAAAGCACCGACGACAGGTGGCCAAGATCTCCGAATAGAGACGCTTTGATACCTCGTGCGTGAGGTGTACCCCGTCGGGACTGAAGTCAGCCTCAGAGGTATTCATCGACTGATAGCGCTCCCGGGTGAAGGGGATATGGCGCTTTAGCCATCGGTTAACCGCATTTCTGATGCGGTTAAACTCGTCCGTAGAGACCCCTCGTGGAGCCTGTCGCTTCTCTACCCCAATCACCCGGACTTCTCCCCCCGAGAGCCGCACCACCTCCTCAGCTAGGACCTCAATCCCCTCCGCAATCCCTCTCGGACTGACCCCGCTCCTTATTTCGTTTCCTCCTATCACCAAGAAGGTCAAGTCGGGCTTCAGCTCTAAAAACTGACCCCAGGCTACTGTTGATCTCAAGGTGCTGACGCGGGCACCTGGGACGGCCAGAGGAGTCACGGAAAAGAAAGGCCTGTGGACGGCTTGGTCCACGTACAAATCCCTGACGTAGGAGTGGCCCAAAATTGCCACCTTCCTAATAGGGCCTGGGTACGCAGGCCTATCAACCACCGCAGGATAATCTTCCCCTACCCCACCACCCGCGGCACCATGACGCCAAAAGCCCTGGGCCATGAGGGATAAACGAAAATACGGCACAAAAAATATATAACCACGTAGGCTAGGCCACCACCAACACAAAAAGGGGGGGGGGGGGCAAACTAGTGAAGGGTCGAAGGACCAATTATATGGCTAATTTAGATAAGTGGACTGTATATTATTATTGAAGAAACATTAACCATATAGAATATATAATTACCCTTAGATGAACTCAGCTGGTGATTGGAGGATGGCGGAAAATAGGCTAGATGACTGGAAGTGGTTAGTAAAGTAAACAAAGTATGAAAAGAGGCTACAATAGGCTAGGATAGGCTAGATATTTACTTTAAGTTGTGCTAAGTAACAAAGATGATGATTTAGTGACTATATGGAGTATGAGATGAACGTGAAGCGAAAACACCTGATTATGTGGTTATAGGAAGAAGGCTTAGCGTGTGTAGCTGGGACGGAGGTTGGTTGGAGAGTGGCGAGCGCGTTATGTTCGTCTCTGTCGTGACATACCGCGCACGCGCATAACATATGGAAAATGTATCCCATCTTCTTTACAATGAGATACTTATAAACAATCTTAAATAATACAAAGATATATATATATATATATATGGGAATTATATCCTACAATACTTTCCCATATACAACTATAGAATAATATATTCTACCCAATCATGGAACGCTCGACCAAGGTTATGGAAGCGTCCAACTTAAGACTACGGAAAGATACGTAACGCTACATCAACCCAGATTACGTAACATCGAGACTGTTCATACTAGTTTGAGTACACTAAGTATGGACAAATATTATTATTATTATTATTATTATTATTATTATTATTATTATTAATGTCAAACCAATTATACCTGCCCCAGACCTCTTTGTAAAAAGGTCGCCGGGAGGTAAAGACCAAACAAAGAGACAGCATTGTTTCAATGGCTTTGAAAAGCAGAGAAAACCAAGGCCAACTGGTGTCAGCCTGATCACCTAGAAAACTGAGTGGAGCCCCCCTCGACGGGAATAACTCAGGAAGCCTGATCCCAGGCTCGACCATAGAAAACGCAGTTTCTGATGAGCCCTCAAGCGACCAAACTCGTCGGGGTAACTTACCTATTTTAGCCATCCTGACTAAAACTCGGTAAACAAAAACGGTGTTCTCGGAGCAACGAGAAAAACGCCGGAAAGGTAACCCACACTAAACTATACATTACAGGAGGGTGTAATGCATAAAGCAATGAATAACACAGGAAGCCTGATCCCAGGCTCGACCACAGAAAACGCAGTTTCTTATGAGCCCTCAAGCGACCAAACTCGTCGGGGTAACTTACCTATTTTGAGCCATCCTGACCAAAACTCGGTAAACAAAAACAGTGTTCTCGGAGCAACGAGAAAAAACGCCGGAAAGGCAACCTACACCAAACGAGACATTTTAACACATTTTATACAAAGGGTGTGCGCAAAAATAGGGATACCTGAACAGGAGGGCGTAATGCATAAAGCAAAAACCGGTGCAAAGGTAGCCATGACAGAGACTGGTGGGATAAGTACTCCAGGTTCTGCATAGACCCGCCGGGACCCAGCTCTGGAAAAAAAGAATATTTCCAGGAATTAATGCTCATAAGGTTAACCCAAACATGTTCGCACACAAGTGTTAAATAACCCGCCGGGTAACGAGACGTAATACTCAACGACGACAGCTCGCTACGCGGTGGGGTTTCCTAAGTAAAAGATTTCAGAATATCTTAATTTGTCCAAAAGATTTATGAATACCCTCTGACATAATATATAAAGACCAGCATGGCGTTTATAACTGATGAAGTCTTTCCGGTGGTGTTTGTTTCAAGATTCAATTTTGGAAAAAAAAAAACTAAAAAAGACGCCGGCCCCCGAATTATCTCGTAGATAAAAAACTGGGAAGCCTGATAAATATACGAGATCTAACTTCTCCCGAAGTATCTTTTTAGATCGCCGTATGTTGAAGGCGGCGATACAAAACGTATCCCTCAATTGTCTGGTTAACTAACTGAATCGTAAATTCGTTATTCCCATCCCTCCAAGGAGCACCCGCCGGGTGTGAATATTAGTTTAAAAAACGTTAACCCCAATTGTGCCCTAAAGCGCCGTATGTTGAAGGAGGTGATACACAATGCATCCCTCAATTGTCTGGTCAACTAAACTGAATTTTGCAAATTCGGGCATCCCACCCTTCCAGGTTGCACCCGCCGGGTGATTTAAAGTTTAAAAGTTAACCCCAAATGTTCCTAACCCCACTTCTTTGTAAAAGATCGCCGGGGAGGAAATACAAAGATCGCGAATTGCAAATCAGTCAATATAACCACCCAAAGGTACAACCGCCGGGTTTTATATGCAATGTCAAACCAATTGTACCTGCCCCAGACCTCTTTGTAAAAAGGTCGCCGGGAGGGAAAGACTAAACAAACAAACGGCATTGTTTCAATGGCTTATTAAAGATTTCAGCATATCTTTCACCTGTCCAAAAGAATTAAGAATAACTTCTTAATCCTCATAAAGATGAAGCATATCTTTATTAAAGATGAAGTCTTTCAAGTATCCCTTTACACTTGAAACACTAGTAAGATTCAAGCATCTTTTTATCCCATAAAAAGTCTAAGCCTATCTTAATCTCTAATCCTGCTTCTCCCAGAAGCCCTCATAGATCGCCGTCTTGAAGGCCGTGATACCCTATTGTATCAATCAATTGTTTGGCAAATTATCTCGAATCGCAAATCCGTTAATATAACCACCCGAAGGTACAACCGCCGGGTTTTATATGCAATGTCAAACCAATTATACCTGCCCCAGACCTCTTTGTAAAAAGGTCGCCGGGAGGTAAAGACCAAACAAACAGACAGCATTGTTTCAATGGCTTTGAAAAGCAGAGAAAACCAAGTCCAACAGGTGTCAGCCTGATCACCTAGAAAACTGTGTGGAGCCCCCCTCGACGGGAATAACTCAGGAAGCCTGATGCCAGGCTCGATCATAGAAAATGCAGTTTCTGATGAGCCCTCAAGCGACCAAACTCGTCGGGGTAACTTACCTATTTTAGCCATCCTGACTAAAACTCGGTAACCAAAAACGGTGTTCTCGGAGCAACGAGAAAAACGCCGGAAAGGTAACCCACACTAAACTATACATTACAGGAGGGCGTAATGCATAAAACAATGAATAACACAGGAAGCCTGATCCCAGGCTCGACCACAGAAAACGCAGTTTCTTATGAGCCCTCAAGCGACCAAACTCGTCGGGGTAACTTACCTATTTTGAGCCATCCTGACTAAAACTCGGTAAACAAAAACGGTGTTCTCGGAGCAACGAGAAAAAACGCCGGAAAGGTAACCCACACCAAACGAGACATTTTAACACATTTTATACAAAGGGTGTGCGCAAAAATAGGGATACCTGAACAGGAGGGCGTAATGCATAAAGCAAAAACCGGGGCAAAGGTAGCCATGACAGAGACTGGTGGGATACTTACTCCAGGTTCTGCATAGACCCGCCGGGACCCAGCTCTGGAAAAAAAGAAAATTTCCAGGAATTAATGCTCATAAGGTTAACCCAAACATGTTCGCACACAAGTGTTAAATAACCCGCTGGGTAACGAGACGTAATACTCAACGACTACAGCTCGCTACGCGGTGGGGTTTCCTAAGTAAAAGATTTCAGAATATCTTAATTTGTCCAAAAGATTTATGAATACCCTCTGACATAATATATAAAGACCAGCATGGCGTTTATAACTGATTAAGTCTTTCCGGTGGTGTTTGTTTCAAGATTCAATTTTGGAGAAAAAAAAAACTAAAAAAGACGCCGGCCCCCGAATTATCTCGTAGATAAAAAACTGGGAAGCCTGACAAATATACGAGATCTAACTTCTCCCGAAGTATCTTTTTAGATCGCCGTATGTTGAAGGCGGCGATACAAAACGTATCCCTCAATTGTCTGGTTAACTAGCTGAATCGTAAATTCGTTATTCCCATCCCTCCAAGGAGCACCCGCCGGGTGTGAATATTAGTTTAAAAAACGTTAACCCCAATTGTGCCCTAAAGCGCCATATGTTGAAGGAGGCGATACACAATGCATCCCTCAATTGTCTGGTTAACTAAACTGAATTTTGCAAATTCGGGCATCCCACCCTTCCAGGTTGCACCCGCCGGGTGATTTAAAGTTTAAAAGTTAACCCCAATTGTTCCTAACCCCACTTCTGTGTAAAAGATCGCCGGGAAGGAAATACAACAACAGCATAGTTTTATATTGGCTTTGCAAAACCGAAAAAACTACAAACAACACGTGTCCGTATGAACACTGTTAGATGGGTACAGCCAACCCGCCGGGAATCAGAAGGAGCCTGAAACAGGCACCCCAGAGACGCAGTCCTGGGGAGCCACAGACACCCACTCGCCGGGGAAACAAGCCTGTTTTTAAACCACGCGTGGCCAAAACTCGGCAACCAGCCGGGGTTATCAAGGTGAAACCGAGAAAAACCCGCCGGAAAAAACCCACCCCGTCCAGATACCATCTGAACGCACCACCGGACCGAGGCGTAGCCAAAACACAACTAACGCCGGGCCCAACATAGTCCGTGGAATTAGCCAATTCACAACTAACCCAGGACACATAAATAGTCCGTGGAATTAGCCAATACACAACTAAACCAGGACACACATCACACAGTAGTACATATTTAGAAAATAAATCAATAACACTTGTATATGTGGTAAAGCTACGAGAGGCTGGCTAGGCCTAGGCAGACGGATAACATTAACATGTCGGAATATAAACAAAAAGCACTGAATTATATCACAACAGGAACCACCGCCAACACACCACTGTAGCAAATACTTCCGGCAAAGGGAAGAACTGACTCGGGACCCAGAAAAAACTTCACTAAGTGAAGAAAAATACGCTGGGAACGTCAGCAAAAATACGCTACCTCATCAGAAAGATAAAAGGAAGCAATAACGCGTAATGAAAGCCGCCTGCATCACAAAGCTAGCTAACTGTGAAAAAGTTCACCTGTCCACAACCGGACCACGAGGGTACATCCGAAATAGATGCCCCAAACACACGACCCAAAATACACTGCACTGCGGGCAACCAGCCCAGGACACTCCTGCTACGCATATCCTAACCTTACTCGATACATCCCGGAGTAAACAAATGAGAAAAAACTCACTAGGGACGCAGCAAATGCGGAACCAGCGGAGCGTAGAGAGACACGTCCGGGCCGGCTGACCGCAGAGCAGAGAAGGAAGAATGACGCCTGAATCAGCATCTGGTCAAAGATCCACACAAGTACATCCACGATATGATGGAAAGCTTATTGGATAGTTATTCTTATTTTCTTTTTGTTTTTTATTTTTTACGAAGTTTTTTCGTAGTGAGAACCCAATTCATAATGACTGAAGCCGTGAGTGAGGTCGCGTGCGCTCATGATGAAGGCTCCTCAGATTTTAAATGCTCTGCGCGGTAGATTCAAACTACGGCGGATTAGTGTTTGAAGAGGATGCCTTATGTAATAGGCATGTTCGTCAATGATGGAGGGGCCACTAATAAATACAGACATACAATAACAAACGAGTCTTCTCCTTCTTGTTTTCGGTGGTGCGGTGACGCAACGATCGGCTTTGTTTACATGCGTCGGACGCACGGCGTTCAGACCAAGCTGAATAGGCTTTCAAGCTTACTATTTTCTGAAAGGACACCCGGGCACCTGCCCTTATTTCGTGGTGTCATATTAAAATGACACCCGGGGAGGAAGGATTAAAGCAATACCTAATGTTTATGCTTACGATTATTTCGTGTTTTCTGCCATCCCGACTCTTCCACCTGCTTCCTTTGCACGCTTGTATGCAGACTGGACTAAGACTGATGGACTGAATGACGTGAAAGCGCTAGGTGCGCTCACGCCGGAACTGGATACACTTCCGGTCAATGATCAATTCGGCAACCCAGTATTGCAGATGGGGCAGGTGGGACCAGGCCCGTGGGTGGAGTGGGAATCTGAGGCTCAGCAGTTTGCGTCTATTATAACGTAAAAAACTTCACACCAAATTCCCCAAGACACTCACTCATGGTTCTCTGCCGGTAATTAAAGCCGGAGGGGTACCACCTGCTATATTAAATTTTCTCTCGGCTCCTAAGTTGGCCCTATGTGAACTGCAAGAACCCTTTTCGACCCCACCTCCGGCGCAACTGGACAAAGACTTCAAGTTGCGTCAGAGGGCTGTGAGATTGTTTTCCCAACTCCTGGTGAGCCGCCAGGTTGCTCAATCACTTATTAGGACCATAGAAGCCATTAATGACTCTGATACTAGAAAGGCCTTGGAGTTATCTAGACGGTTACTCTTGATCCCAAACTTACTTTTGAAAAGCATATTCGTTTTTTCTCCTCTTCCATTTCCCAAAAAATTGGTCTGCTTCGCAAGTGTTATAAAACGTTTGCTTGTGACGCCACAGTTATCAAGTCTTTTTATGCTTTTATTTTGCCACAATTCGAGTACTGCTCACCTGTCTGGTTGTCAGCAGCTGACTGCCATCTCAAGTTGCTTGACAGGGTCACTAAATTCTATCAGTTTTATTCTACCTCATTTGTCTCTTGATCTGTGTCATCGACGTAAAGTTGGTGCCCTTAGTCTTTTATTTAAATTTGTTAACAACCCTCAGCACCCCTTACATGGGGTTCTGCCTGGGCCCTATGTCCGGGCTCGTGCAACTAGATTCACAAGCAATCTTAATGATCTTGCCATGAGCCGTGTTAATTTTTCTACTACACAGTTTTCACGGTGTTTTGTGCCGGCCCTGGTTGACTTGTGGAATAAGTTGCCAATTGAGCTAGTCAATTCAGCTCATATCTTCATTTTTAAGTCTAGAGTTAATGCTTCTTTGCAGCATTAATTCTAATTTTTAAACTCATTTTTATTCTATTTTATTGTATTATATTTATACTTGACATAATATGTTGTTATTCATTTTATCTGAGTTTAATATATGTATATATACAGTATACAGTATATGTTTTTTTTTTTTTTTCCCTAAGTTGCCGTAGTCTCTCTCCAGTGCCTCCGGGTGTTTTGTGTGGATTCATCTTGCTGGTGTTTCTGCACCCTGGTTGGTGACTTCGGCATCTCATATAATAATAATAATAATAATTAACACTCCAAAATTCTATACAGTAATTAGGCGACGTCAGAACAGCCTTGCTGGAGGCTGTCAGAGCACGTCAAGACCTTAGAGTCTATCTGGTGAAGAAATTGCCCGAAGACCTGGGTCGCCGGGTAATACTATCACCAGTATTAACGCCCTCTCTAGTTTGTCCCACCATTTGGCAGGCCGTCTTTAACCTAAGAAGTGCGCACCATATGTAGTGAACACCATGTCCTGGTGCGGACCTATTTCACTATTTCCATCACTAAAATCGTTATTTTACCATAAATATCATTAACACTTATCCATATGCGCCTATTTTACGTTTAATATGAAGATAGTAACATGTTACAACAATAAAACAAGTGGAAACAGTGTTTGGCTGGTCAAAATCGCGAAATGAGAGCGAGAGTTACATTCATCAAGTGTGAGCCAGCCTGGCCTACATCCATCCCTCACGATGCCTGAAGAGACACTGACGTCTCTCCCCTTATCTCTTGCTCTTTCTCACACTTGGTAACACATATGACCACGCCCTGCTAGCAACTCGCTATTGTTAGCACGAAGAGGGGAAGGAGGGGATGTGGAGGAGTGATATGTGGCATGGCCAAGGGGCAAAAAAAAAACACAAAAAAAAAAAAAAAAAAAAAATCAATTGCTACTGGGGTGTTTTAAATATTTTTTTTTTAGGCCTAGGATCATAAGAGTCTTCCCGCAGTGGCCCAGTAAAACTCATAAGAGTCTCCCTGCACTTGACGGGTTAATCTAGTAGACGTTACCGCGACACGTGCTTCCCCGGCACGGAAGGATCACAAATTCACTAAGCCTTATGCCAAAGCTAAGTTTGGTCAGAAGGCTCAACCTAGTGGGTCTCGGTATCTCCACGAGAAGATCGACCCAGATCAAGATCGAGATCACCTCTCAAACAATCCTCTAGGTCATCAAGTACTTCACGGTCCCTGACCAAGAAGAGGAAAACAACTTCAGGCGGGAAGGGTCTTAAACATAAAACCCGTACGGAGTCAACGCGCTCGGGGCACCGGCAATCGCCGGGGTCTCGTCCTCCATCCTCCGTTCCTACCTCTACAGAGCCTCACGTCCAATCTGGCAGTTTGGAGGTGGGAACGGAGGACATTGAGTCGACTCTCAGGGACGGTTCAAGTGATATAAACACAGTGTCTCAATCTCTTAGACAAGATTTTTCTATACCTCGTGTGGATAATCAGATTAGTCAAGCTAGGAGCAGGGTTCCGTCAAAGGTCTTGGCGGAACAATATGGTGGTTACCCGGCGGGTGACCCCAGACGATCATAGTGTTTGGAGACACCCAGAGCCAGTACAAACGGGTAAACAAAGAGAATACCCGGCGGGGGCAAAGGAAGGTGAGAATGTTAACATTACACATCACGACCCGGTACCTTCCTCCGTACCAGACTTAACGTGGGAAGGTTTTGAACAACAATTACTATCCGAGGTACAGCAACACTCGGAAGAAATGGAAGTGTTAGAAGAAGGGCAGGAGGAAGTAAAACCCTTACCATCTGCCCAACCCGAACGCTTAGCTAGTGTGTCAGAGGTAGACTCAGTAACATCTAAAGAGTCACAGAAAGAGTATGTGACAAAAGACGATTTACAGCGGATTTTACATAACTTCTTGCAAAATTTTCAGAGTCCAGCGACGTCACTGGAAGCTCCACCGAACGTACCGGAAGCTCCACCGACAGTGTCTGTTGCAAGACCCTTGGAGACAGCCAAGGTTACTGCTCCAACTAACTTACCGTCCCCTCTTACTTGTGCTAGTATTATTCCTGTCACTTATACTTTAACTACAACTAACGTAAGGGTTATCACAGATGTCATTCCTCCACCATTGGAAAAGACCCCTATCAAGAAAGGCCCTATGCCGCTTCTTTATTGGCCAGATTTGTCATGGGTTACCGTTACTGCTCAGAATTCCTCCAGTGTGCAACAGACAATCTCGGGTGAGCTCCCGGTACCAAGTGAGTGGACTATTCAGATGAATAAGAACAGGAAACTAAGGGCTAAGGATATTGCTGGTAACATTTTAGATGTGTCTGTCAAAGCCATACCAAGTGTATATGCCTATGATTATTTTGTTTACACCTCCACACCAGCTCTCCCACCTGCCTCCTCTGCACGTCTTTATGCGGACTGGTCAAAGGTTGACGGCTTGAATGACGTCAAAACTCTAGCTTTACTTACGCCGGAGCTGGATACAGTTCCGGTTAACTATCAGTCCGGCAACCCAGTCCTGCAGATGGGGCAGGTGGGCACAGGTCCGTGGGTAGACTGGGAGGCAGAAGCACAGCAGTTTGCCTCCACTATTACATGTAAGTCATCCCATCAGATTCCACAGGAAACACATTCATGGTTTTCCTTGCCAGTTGCCAGGGCCAGGCGAGTTCCTCCTGCTATTCTAGACTTTCTTTCAGCTCCAAAATTGTCTTTATGGGAGTTGCGAACTCCACCCCCGGCGCAACTGGACAAAGATTTCAAGTTATGCCACAAAGCATTAAGACTTTTTTCACAATTACTGCTGAGTCGCCAAATAGCCCAGTCTCGCATTAGAACCACACAAGCTATTACTGATTCAGATACCAAGAAAGCAATGGAATTATCCCAGCACTTAATGTTACAAAATTCTATCCAATCACTGGGCGACGTCAGGGTAGCTTTCTTAGAGGCAGTCCGTGCACGTCAAGACCTACAGGTCTACCTGGTCAAGAAATTACCCGAAAACATTAGTCGCCGGGTAATTTTGTCACCAGTACTTACGCCCACCTTAGTTTGCCCTAATACTAGGCAAACAGTGTTTAATTTGGTAGATGCAGCTAGGCTGGGTGCTTCACCAGCTAGGAAAGAGCATTACAGATTTGCTAAACCCTATGCCAAACCAAAAGTCAGTCAGAAGGCTCAACCTAGTGGGTCTAAGTTTTTTCAGAGCGCAAAGTCTCATCCAGCGCCGCGAAGCAATCCAGCCAGAAGCAAGCAGGGGAATAGCTCAGGTAATTGGTTCAAGGGTCAACCCAAATACAAATCAGGTCAAGGGTCGACTCCTACCAAAGCTAGCCAGCCGTCTACCCCTACCCCACCACCTTAAAAAAACTAGACATATCACAAACTCTCTCACTCCCGGGGCCTATCGTGGGCAAGTTGGATCCGAGTGTAGTTACGCCGGACAAGCCCAGTCAAGTAACTGGGTCATTTCGGGCGTGTCACCGGGCTTGGCCCCGGCGGACTTGGGCAAGGACAGTGGTACGCAAGGGCATAACCTGGCAGTGGCTCCGACGGCCTCGTTTACGTCAACCACTCGAAATCAATCATGTTTCTTTAGAGGTGGAGTCACTAGTCCAGGAAATGATCACCAAGCATATCATTGTCCCGGTCAATCCAACTTGCCCAGTTTACACGTCCAAGCTTTTTCTTGTACCAAATAGGGACAGTGTTCAGATGAGACCAGTCGTAGACCTGTCTCGTCTGAACCAATACATTCACAACGCATCGTTCAAGATGCTCACTGTGAATCAAATCAGGCTAAAACTTCCGCCGCAAGGTTGGATGTGTTCTTTAGACCTGACTATAGGTTTGACTCCTGTAAGGAGATAAAGAAAACCTAATATTTAGTAGTGGCCCCGTAATCATTGACGAACATGCCTATTACATAAGGCATCCTCTTCAAACACTAATCCGCCGTAGTTTGAATCTACCGCGCAGAGCATTTAAAATCTGAGGAGCCTTCATCATGAGCGCACGCGACCTCACTCATGGCTTCAGTCATTATGAATTGGGTTCTCACTACGAAAAAACTTCGTAAAAAATAAAAACAAAAAGAAAATAAGAATAACTATCCAATAAGCTTTCCATCATATCGTGGATGTACTTGTGTGGATCTTTGACCAGACGCTGATTCAGGCGTCATTCTTCCTTCACTGACATATCAAGTAAACCAAAATCCTTAATACATCAACGAATGGGAAGGGGATGGTCGGGAGGGCCCCAGTCGTCAATGATTACGGGACCACTACTAAATATTAGGTTTTCTTTATCTCCTTACAGGAGTCAAACCTATAATTTATTAGTGGCCCCTCCATCATTGACGAACATGCCTGATTTCTAAGACTGGAGGGGGACATTCGTAATCATATCATAACTCTAGAAAAGCAGATAATCAAACAACCACATAGTATTCTTACTTTGAAAATATATTTAAATATGGCTCAGCCCATATATATACAAAAAAGGGGTTCAAGCAGGTGCGTGCTTCAAAGAAGCCTGCTTGACAAAAAGGGGTAACTCTGGAGATTCTGTGAACAGATCTGTAGTTACAAAGGCACCCCACTCAACGAGAGGTGACAAAAATAACAAGTTATAAGTTTACATGTGCACATAATAAACCCCATAATATTCGTGGAAATATTTTGCAAAAGATCTCAACTGTTTAATACTAAATTGCTTTCACAGCTAAAACTACTATAACAACCCTGTTGTTTGTACTAACATTGTACTAGCACAATTTCTCGCCCTGAATAGAACAGAGAAATTTTCATATCACATTATCCATAATTTGTATCACAGGTCTTACATTCCGTCGGGGTCTAGGGTGTCCTATGTTACACTGACTGCACCCCCCCCCCCCCCCCCTTTTCCTTGAAAGTAAACAAAAGTGACTGAAGGGCCACCTAGACCCTCTGCCTTAAAGCTATACATGGTAAGGAAGGTTTGTCTAGAGCAACTGACAAGTATCTAGTCAAAAACGTATGATTAGACGCCCACAACTGTGTGGACGAAATATCGTCTACTGAAAAGTTCTTCAGGACACGTAAAGAGGCTGCCCACTTACGTAAATCGTGGGCCCTACCCACAACGCCGGGATTACTCTCTTTAATGACTTCGACCAGAAGAGAAGCTAATCTCCGTTTCAGTAAGCGTTTACCCGTACTCGCTACCCACAAAGCACCTTGGGGGTTTAGAGGAGCTACTCTCAAATATTTGGTTAGAGCTTGCACTGGACATAGATTATGGTGCACCTTTCCCCTTTTCAACGCCGGCACAGTGAACTCAGAAAACATGTGTGCACTGTGCTCATTCTTGGCTACAAATCCCGGGGAAGGTGCAATGTGAATACATTCATTAAGTCTACCAAACCTAAGGCAATTAGGTGTGTTGCTCATCGCCGCCAGCTCAGACACTCTGTTCCCGGTGGCCAAAGCCAAAAGGAATACAGCCTTTTTTAAGAGTAATGCAAAATCTGCAGTATTTTGGTACAGACGAGAGTGAAGTAAAGACAATGCCTTGTAAAGAGACCAAGTAGGCATGAGCTGACGGGGAGGTGGGCGGAGTTTAAAACATGCTCTCATAAAACCTGTTTCCTCCGCTACCGGTATGGAGAGACCTGTAAGGTCTAAAAAGGGCACTCTAATTGCAGTTAAGTGATTTTTTAACGTTACCACAGATAAACGTTTCTGCTCAAATAGATAATTCAAATAATTAAAAACTAATGCTACTGAGGGCACAGTCTGTTCTGTTCTAATGATCCAAGAAGTAAAGGCTTGCCAATGTGATTGATACTGTCGTTTCGTAGACTGAGTATATTGATTTAATAATTTATTGGTCACATCTCTACCATATGGTGCTAGCCACTTGGCCTCCTGAATGTCCATAATGCAAAAGTCAGCGAGGTCGCTAGGTTGCCAATCGTGTCTAAGTGGAAATACCCGACCGGGAGCGACACCGGGTGCGGGCACCACGTCTTTAATTGCTGGTACCACAACTGCGCTGGCCACAGGGGCGCGATTAGCGAGACTAAGCCTCGATAATCTCGTAGTTTGTTCACTACGTGGCACATTAGTGACGCGTCTGGCGGCGGAAACAGATAGATGGAGCTCCATCTGTTCCAGTCTGTCACTAGGGCGTCTGGCCCCCCTGCCGGCGTTTTCGTCCGGCGGGTGAGGTATAGAGGGAGTTTGTGAGTCTCCTCGGACGCAAACAGATCCACTTGTGGATGGTAGAGCTCTGCAATCATTTGGTTGAAAATGGGTTGCTTGAGCTCCCATTCTACTGTCGTGCTCTGTCTCTGGGACAGAGCGTCTGCCCAGACGTTTGCTACGCCTGGGAGATAAGATGCGTGAAGATAAATGTCTAGCCTGTTGGCTAGAGTAAAAATCTCTTCCGACACGTTTAGCAACTTCCTTGATCTCATTGACCCCTGTTTCTGAATACAGTGAACTGCATTCAGATTGTCCATTCTGAAGGCCACCGACTTGCCCCGTAAAGTAGAGCCGTGACCCTGAAGGAAATACAAGGGGACTAGTAATTCTTTGACATTGATGTGGGAGATTTCTAAGTGAGACCAAAGCCCCTGACCCTGGTGCCCCTGATTTGACTGAAATCTCCAACCTATTGTGCCTGACGCATCCGTGTCTACCCATACCGTTGGCGGAGGAGAGGTCCATGACATTACTGAGTGCAACATTTCCCTCTTCGCCCAGACCGCTAGTAAGGTGTGGATTAATTTTGGGATGGGCCATAACTTTCCCGCCGGTAAGAGCGGGAAATATTTGTTGCCCTCCAATATTAAACGTTTTACTTTCAACCGGCCCAACATTACAGTTAGTTGAATCCAGTTGAGAGAGCCGACCAGAGACTCCCAGATCCTCCGTGTCGTAGTCAGACTGTGAAGAAACATGAACAGTTTCCTGCGAAACCTGTTGCGATTGTCCACACTCTGACTCAGAGAGAGAACATCTGTGTCCCAAACCAGCCCTATCCACTGAATTACTCGTGAGGGAACAAGGTTTGACTTTACCAGATTTACCTTGAACCCTAGAGTTTTGACATGATTTAAAATTATGTTGACATGTTTGATGCATAATTGCTCTGTCTCTGCCACCACCAGCCAGTCGTCTAGGTACCACAAAACTCTGATTCCTTGCTTTAACAACGGCATCAGGGCTTGCCGGACTAATTTCGTGAATAATCGAGGTGCCAGGTTCAAACCGAATGGCATCCTTTGAAAAACAAAATTTTGGTGCCTGATCCGTAAGGCCAGAAACCTTTGAAATCTTTTGTTTACCGATACGTGCCAATAAGCGTCTGTCAGGTCTAGGGAACACATCCAACCTCCCGGCGGAAGTGTTAGCCTGATTTGGTGTACTGTTAACATTCGGAATGACTCGTTGTGAATGTGAAGGTTCAGATAAGACAGGTCTACGACCAGTCTCATCTGAACACTGTCCCTTTTGGGAACCAAAAATAGCTTGGACGTGAATACAGGGTAATTTGGGGGGACCGGGATGATGACATTCTTGGCAATCATTTCCTGGACCAGTGACTCCACCTCTAAAGAAACAAAATTCGCCGTTGTCGGCTGACGTAAGCGAGGTCGCCGGAGCCACTGCCAAGTGATGCCTTTGCGTGCCACCATCCGTGCCCAAGTGTTTAACGGCCATGCTTGGTGACACGTTCGGAACGACCCAGTTAGCAGACAAGGGTTCGCCGGCTGTAATACCCTCGGATCCGCCGGCCTTAAGACTGGCACCGGGAGTGAGAGAGACTTTAGTTTTTTTATGGTGATGGAGTTGGTGGTGGTGGACGATTTGCCGGCTGGCTGGTGTTGGCAGAAGACGGGCCCTGACCTGGCTTATTATAGCCGCGTCCTCTCTGACCTGAAAACCTACTCTGTCTATGCCTGTACTGACCTTGAGGGGAGGAGGACTTAGGTGGAAGAAAGGGCTTAGATCCCCCCGGCTGAGCCTTAGCGACTGGCCTGGGTTTGGGGAAGTTAAAGGCAGGTTTCTTAGAAGGGGTGGGACTGTGTTTAAAGGCCTGAGCCATATTAAACACCGTTCGCCACACTTCAGGGGACATTAAAGAGGGAGTGAGCACTGGTGACATGACCACCTGATTCGCAATGCGATCAGGCAGTTTTCGGACTAAGGACATTCTGAGATCTTGTCTCGCTCGTACCGCCTCAAGCAAGGCGGTGCGTATGTCACCCAATGATTGGATTGACGACTGAAGAAGCAGTCGCCGGGACAATTCAACCGATCGTCTGGCATCCGCGTCTGCGATTGCCTGAGTGGACCGGAGCAATGACTTTGCTACCTGTTGAGACACTATGTATTGAGAGAACAGGCGAAAAGCTTTCCCCCGTAGCCTAAATTCTCGGTCTAGGTGAGTTGGGGTAGGGGTAGTGAAAGGGTCTTTTAGCTCACAAAGATTAATTTTAGGGGCAGCAAAGAAAGCAAACAAAGCTGAAGGGACTCTGCCGGCAGAACACACTGGCATGGAGAACCAAGAATGAGTATCTTGAGGGATCTGGTGGGAAGTTTTGGAAGTAAATGTGGTCGCAAAGTGTTGAGCCTCTGTCTCCCATTCCACCCAAGGTCCTGGACCCAACTGCCCCACCTTCAAGACTGGATTAGCTGCTGCGTCTGTGACGGTTTGCAAATCGAGTTCTGGAGTGAGAGCTGACAGTGTCTTAATGTCATTAAACCCATCATGCTTAGACCAGTCAGAAAACAATTTTGAAGCTGAGGCAGAGGGTAAAGCAGGCTTAGCAGTATAAACAAAATAGTCCTGGTGATAATAACTAGGTATAGCCTTTATGTTGACATCTAGTACATTCCCCAAAGTATCCAAGGCCCTTAATTTCTTAGATTTATTGCCCTGGATGACCCACTCACGCGGCACTGGGAGTTCCCCTGACAAGGTAGGTTGGGCGAGCTCTGGTTTAGTGGGGGTCAAAAGGACCCATGACTCGTCTGGTCCGTAAAGCAAGGGCATAGCTACCTTTCTGAGAGGCGCTCTGTCTAGAGGGGGCGGATTGACATCCGTTATAACCCTTACATTCGAAGTGGTCAATGCCACCGTAGCAGGCCTAGTAACCACTGATGGTGACATAGAGGGAGGGTGAGGGATCTGAGTCAAAGCAATAGAAGTCATCAGAGGCCGTACCGTAGAGCTTGTCGTGGGAGCTCCCAAGTCCACTGTGGGAGTTTCCTGCTGTTGGCCAAAAAATTTAGATAAAGCATTACTTAGTAGCCCATCAATTTCCTGTGCAGTGACAAATTAACTTGATGATGTACTCACTGGTGAATCATTAAGATCTTGTGCGGCGCCTAAGCCTGAACCTGACTCTTGCCCTTCCATATCCGATATAATCGAAACCTCGTCTTTATCATCCTGTTCCTCCTGAGAAGATCCCGCCGAAGCTGGGGTACCATCTTGTTGCCAAGATAAGTCAGAAATAGAGGATGGGATCGCCGCGTCCCGGTGGACGTCAGCCACTGTGTGAATAGTTTGAGCCGGAAGTGGGTGGTCAGGCCCCGGTCGAGAATATCGCCAAACACCTAGGCCTTGGCCTACACTCCCTTGGGAGTCCGAAACACTCTCAACCACTGAGCTCCCTGAACTCTCCAAATCCAGGGTTAAAATGTTAATGGGTAAATCATCTTTAGGTACAGGCACTATACTGGACCCTTGAGACCGAACACAAACTCTGTCTGGGGTAGAGGTACGACGAGAAGTACTAGAAACTGGCGAATGTCGGGAGGCCTTTCTATCATGGGAATCCTTTTTTGAAGATTTATGGCTGCGGTGTGACCGTGAACTACTCTTCGATTTGGAGGATTTATCGCCGTGACCACTGGTGGAACTTTCTGTCTTACTCTTCTTACTCGATGGTGAAGAGGCAAGACTGGGTGGCTGGTGTCTGAGAGGTGACCTAGACCGAGATCTCTCCCGAGACGAGGAGGCTGCCGCCGGGGGTGTAGGCTCTCGTTGACGTTTCGCAGTAGCAGGGGCAGGAGATGACACAGAACCCTGTCCAGTCTCCGCCGGCTTACGACTAGTTACTCGAGAGGAACATTTAGGGGGAGGGTGCTCAAGAAGAAGCCTATCCCAAAGAGGGACGTTGTCACATTGAAGTGACTTATGAGCCACAATCGTAGTATACGCTGACATTTGTTGCCGAACTTCTCGTAAGGCGACCGCTGCGGTCTTATCATTATCTTGGAGGACTTTGACACTTAGTTGGGAGCAAAAGGAACAGTTGCGCATCACCCACAGACCCTTTGAACGGTCTAGACATTTAACATACTTGATACAAAGAGTGTGCGCAAAAATAGGGATACCGGCACAGGTAGGGGTAATGCATAAAGCAAAAACTGGGGCAAAGGTAGCCATGACAGAGACTGGTGGGAAAACTACTGCAGGTTCTGTATTGGTCCGCCGGAGCCCAGCTCTGGAAAAAAATAAAATTTCCAGGAATTAATGCTCATAAGGTTAACCCAACATGTTCGCACACAAGTGTTAATAACCCGCCGGGTAACGAGACGTAATGTCACAACGATCACCACTCGCTACGCTGCGGGGTTCTATAAAGATTTCCGAATATCTAGACATGTCTTAAGAAAGTTCAGAATACCCTCTGACATAATATAAAAGACCAGTATGGCGTTTATAAACATAGTCTTTCCGGTGGTGACTGTTTCAAGATTCAATTTTGGAAAACAACCCCCCACAAAGACGCCGGCCCCTGAATTATCTAGCAGAATAACGCAGGGCAGGCTGATACGAGATCTGACTTCTAACGAATTGTCACATAGATCGCCGTAAGTTGAAGGCGGCGATACATTAACGTATCTCTCAATTAACTGGTTAACTAAATTGAATTGTAAATTCCTTATTTCCTCCTCCCAGGAGCACCCGCCGGGTGTGAAAAACTTGTGAAAAAGATGTTAACCCTAATTGAGCCTTCGATCGCCGTAAGTGTGAAGGCGGCGATACATATAGTATCACTAAAATGGACCGGTTAACTAAACTGAATTACCAATTCGTTCATCCCACCCTACCAAGGTGCACCCGCCGGGTGAGATCTGATGTATAAACGTTAACCCCATAAGTTCCTATCCCCACTTCTTTGTAAAAGATCGCCGGGGAGGAAAGCCCACAACAACAGCTAGGTTTTTCCTTTGGTTTGTAAAACCGGGTAGAAAAACTTCATAACATATGTCCGCATGAACAACGTTAGATGGGTACAGCCATTCCGCCGGGAATCATAGGGAGCCTGAAACAGGCACCATCACAGAGACGCAGTCCTGGAGAGCCACAGACACCTCCTCGCCGGGGACACAAGCCTGTTTTGAAACCACGCGTGGCCAAACACGGCTCTCGGCCGGGGTTTTTCATGGTGTAACCGAGAAAAACCCGCCGGAAAGTAACCCACCCCGTTCAGAAACCAACTGAACGCACATAGGACCCGAGAGATAGCCAAAGCACGACTAGCCTATGGCCCACAATATAATCCATGGAATTAGCCAATACACAACTAATCCAGGAAACAAACATAGTCCGTGGAATTAGCCAATACACAACTAAACCAGGATACACATGACACAGTAGGACATATTTATAAAATAAATCAATAACACTTGTACATGTGGTAAAGCTACGAGCGGCTGGCTAGGCCTAAGCAGACGGCACAAGAAATGTTGAAATAAAAACAAAAACACTGGAAATATTACAACAGGAACCACCGCCAACACACCACTGTAGCAAATACTTCCGACAAAGGGAAAACTGACTCGGGACCCAGAAAAAACTTCACTAAGTGAAGAAAAATACGCTGGGAACGTCAGCAAAGCAACGCTACCTCATCAGAAAGATAAAAGGCAGCAAAATAACGCGTAATGAAAGCCGCCTGCATCACAAGCTAACTCAACTGTGAAAAGTTCACATGTCCACAACAGGACCACGAGGGTACATCCGAAATAGATGCCCCAAACACACGACCCAAAATACACTGCACTGCGGGCAACTAGCCCAGGACACTCCTGCTACGCATATCCTAACCTTACTCGATACATCCCGGAGTAAACAAATGAGAAAAAACTCACTAGGGACGCAGCAAATGCGGAACCAGCGGAGCGTGGGGAGACACGTCCGGGCAGGCTGAGCGCAGAGCAGAGAAGAAGGAAGAATGACGCCTGAATCAGCGTCTGGTCAAAGATCCACACAAGTACATCCACGATATGATGGAAAGCTTATTGGATAGTTATTATTATTTTCTTTTTGTTTTTATTTTTTACGAAGTTTTTTCGTAGTGAGAACCCAATTCATAATGACTGAAGCCATGAGTGAGGTCGCGTGCGCTCATGATGAAGGCTCCTCAGATTTTAAATGCTCTGCGCGGTAGATTCAAACTACGGCGGATTAGTGTTTGAAGAGGATGCCTTATGTAATAGGCATGTTCGTCAATGATGGAGGGGCCACTAATAAATAGAAGCCTATTGGCATGTCCCGGTAAACAAACGATTCCAAAAATTCCTCGCCTTGATGATAGAGCATCAAACTTATGTCTTTCAGCGAATACCCTTCGGTTTGGGAACAAAGGGAACAAAGTCTAGGAATAACCTGATCAACCAGTTGGACTTACACTTGAAGGGGGACTTGATACATTGCGGAGGCAGATTACGATTGGCAGACCCTCTCTGAGGCAAGTAAGTATCCAATACTACTGCCCCCCAATCATCCCTTCACCCATCTTATCATCGATAGGTGTCACCGACTCTGTTGTCATTATGGGGTTGGTCATATAGTCACCTATGTAAGACAACGATGGTGGGTGCCTAGAATCAGGCAGGTGGTCAAGAAAGTCCTTCGCAAATGCTTAAAGTGTAGAAGAGTACAGGGAACACATTATGATCCCGTCGGAATTCCTCCCTTACCAAACCTGCGAACCACCCCAGGTGACCCTTACAAAGTTACCAGGGTTGACTACAGTGGAGCATTCCCTGTGAAAGATTCACCCAATCTTAAGGTGTATATGATATTTTTCACTTGTGCTGTTACCAATTCACCTGGAACTGGTCACCAACCTCACTTGTGATAGCTTCCTACATGCCTTCCGAAGATTCTGCAGTAGACAGGGATATCCGCGTATCATGCTGAGTGACAATGCAAAGACTTTCATAGGGGCATCTACATATCTTAAAGAAGTGAGCAACAATCCTAAGATTCAGACCTGCCTAGCGGATGTAAAATGTGAATGGCGTTTCATTCCCGCCAGAGCGCCTTGGTTTGGCGCCATATGGGAGAGAGCCATAGGCATCGTGAAGGCGGGTCTGAAGAAGGTGTTGGGTAGAGCTCTCATCTCGATTGAGGAACTCAACACCATACTCTTGGATATTGAAGCCACCGTAAATGATCGCCCTCTATACTATGCTTCTGGTGATTTGGAAGACCTTACCCCAATCACACCCTCAGTACTGGTACGTGGATACAGACTGCAGGATCTTCCTGAAGAGCATGACGAGGATACTATGGAAGATCCAGACTACATAAGTAAGGACGTGATATCGGCCCGCTACAAATATATTCGTAAATTATCGCGAGATATTTGGCATCGCTGGTCAACAGAATATCTGGTGACTTTAAGGGAAGCGCAAAAGAATAAACTAACACCATTAAAAGGTCATTGGCCTAGGGTAGGGGACGTGGTAACCATCCATGAGGAGGGCCCGCGCGCATTTTGGAAATTGGGTCGGATAGAGGAGTTGTTACCAGGTCGTGATGGTGAGGTTCGGGTAGCAAAGGTTCGCACCAGGACTGGAGTAATCACACGGCCAACAGTCCGAGTATATCCTCTTGAGGGTGACCTCGATCGCAAGGACACCCCCTCGGATCAGTTATCCATTGAAGTCCCCTCTCTGGCTTCTACTTCGGCGCAGCCTGTTGACGCGTCTGGCGAACGCCCACGTCGACAGGCAGCCCAGATATCCTCCCAAGCTTGGCGGGATAAGATTGCCTCCGGGCAAATCTAATCATGTAAATTTTGTATATTTCTGTTGGTGGGAATATGTCCATACTTAGTGTACTCAAACTAGTATGAACAGTCTCGATGTTACGTAATCTGGGTTGATGTAGCGTTACGTATCATTCCGTAGTCTTAAGTTGAACGCTTCCATAACCTTGGTCGAACGTTCCATGATTGGGTAGAATATATTATTCTATAGTTGTATATGGGAAAGTATTGTAGGATTATAATTCCCATATATATATATATTTGTATTATTTAAGATTGTTCATAAGTATCTCATTGTAAAGAAGATGGGATACATTTTCCATATGTTATGCGCGTGCGCGGTATGTCACGACAGAGACAAACCTAACGCGCTCGCGTACTCTCCAACCAACCTCCGTCCCAGCTACACACGCTAAGCCTTCTTTTCCTAGTTACTTCACCAGGTGTTTTCGCTTCACTTTTCATCTCATACTCCCTATAGTCACTACATCATCATCTTTGTTAATTAGCACAACTTAATGTAAATATTTAGCCTATCCTAGCCTATTGTAGCCTCTTTTCATACGCTGTTTACTTTACTAACCACTTCCAGTCATCTAGCCTATTTTCCGCCATCCTCCAATCACCAGCTGAGTTCGTCAAAGGGTAATATATTCTATATGGTTAATGTTCCTTTAACCCGTCCAGCCCCGGCTAGTTTTGTAATGTTTGTTCACCAGAACCCGGCCGGTTTTCAAAAAATTGTTTTATTCCAGAAACAATAGCGAATGGGTTAGGAATGAAGGAAAAACCACGAAAAAACGCTCAAAAAGCTTAAAGAATGGTCCTACAGAGCCCCCGAAAACGTATTTTACAAGAGTAAAAAATTGAAGGCAATTACCCCAAAAAACCAGGTTATTGCGCGCTCACGCGCACGCACGTGGACTTTGAGAGTTTTCAACCATCGGCACGGTTGCGTGGGATACGTACACAGTTCTCATACAAATCTGAGCCCTCTTGAGTGGCTACACCTGAGGTTACAGTCGGCGCAATTAGGGTGACGCGCCAGGCGCGTCTCTGGGGCTGTGCGTTACATACATCGCCGACGCGTCAGACGCGTCGCTGGGGCTGTACGGGTTAATATCAATAATATACAGTCCACTTATCTAAATTAACCATAAACCTAGCACCGAAAATATTTACCAAATTAATCCGACAAGCTTTACTACCACTTTTAAGTCAGGGAATCAAGGTGTTGTGGTACCTAGACGACTGGCTAGTGGTGGCAGAATCAGAGAGTCAATGCCGAAATCATGTAGCTCAACTTCTAGATCATGTACAATCCCTGGGGTTCAAGGTCAACTTGGCAAAGTCGAACCTTGTCCCAACAGGGGTAATTCAGTGGATAGGGCTGGTCTGGGACACAGCACATCTTACTCTCAGTCAGAGTGTGGACAATCGAAACAGATTTCGAAAGATTTTGTTTTGTTTTTTCCACAGCTTGACAACCACGAGAAGGACGTGGGAGTCTCTGTTTGGCTCTCTCAACTGGATTCAACTTACTGTAAAGTTGGGCCGGTTGAAAGTAAAGAGGTTAATCTTGGAGAGAAACAAACACTTTCCACTGTTGCCGGCGGGGAAGTTATGGCAAATCCCGACATTAATCCACAACTTTCTATCGGTTTGGGCGAGGCAGGAAACATTGCATTCAATAATGACGTGGACGTCTCCTCCACCTACGGTATAGGTAGACACAGATGCTTCAGGGACAATAGGCTGGGGTTATCAGTCGAGCCTAGGCCATCAGGGTCAAGGGCTTTGGTCCCAGTCCGAAGATTTTCACATAAATGCGAAAATGTTGTTAGTCCCCTTAATTTTCCTACAGGCTCACGGTTACACTTTGCATGGGAAATCACTAGCCTTTCGAATGGACAATTTGAATGCAGTATCATGCATCCCAAAACAAGGGTCAATGAGGTCTCGGAAGTTGCTAGAGTTGTCGGAAAATATTTTTGTTTTGGCAGAAAAGCTGAACATTTATCTTCACGCATCATACCTGCCAGGCGTAGCCAACGGTTGGGTAGACGTCCTGTCACGGAGACAGAGCACAATAGTGGAATGGTCTCTCAAGCAAACCATCTTCAACGAGATAATTGCAGAGCCATACCGTCCACAAGTGGACTTATTCACGTCCAAGGAAAACAACAAACTTCCTTTCTACCTAACCCGCCGGGTTATTATTTGGTACTCTGCTTCGGGAGAACAGTACACATATCTACTGTGCGGTAAATATTTATATACTTTCTCGAGTATAGGCTCCTGTATTCTTTAACGTGGAAATATATATATGTTTGGCCGGTTATAAAGACTCACACTTATACGTCAAACAGTGAACGCTTATTCAGACCTTAGTTTGCATACTATTTATCATCTGGGTACAGAACTAATATAGAAAGTTCATTCACAGAATATTTCTCCTGTCACATATTTATGACTAGTGTTATAATCACATCTTTATGAATATTATATTTCCTAGACTTATTCTTTGAGTTATTCCAATTCTATGACTTATTCAAGTTACCTTAACTTTTTGTTCGTTTTGAAACTCGGTCACGCATACATGACTACTATTTAAATCATATATTCATGAAGTTATTTTCATAGTTATTACTCTTTGCGTTATTAGAGTTCTATAACTGATTCAAGTTGCTTTAACTTATTGTTCATTTTGAGATAAAATATAGTCCTATTTTCCATACCTTCAGTGCCGCGTGTATGCTATCGCAGTAACTATTATTTATTCTGAGTGAAGCCATATTTGAGAGCTTTTACATATATATTTCAGGACTATATTTATTGTGATTTGAGACTTATCCTCTCTGTGTTATTATTATTCATATGTTCAGTTGTAACATTATTATTCTTTATATATGAATGTTATGTATATTGTTCCATAGACATATTGAGAATGTACCCTAGCTATTAAGGAATAAAACTTGTGAACCTTTACTGTGTATTTTGTGTCCATTGTTTATTAATAGAGTGTAGTTCATAGAGCCAAGGCCAGTCTTTACCCAGCGGAGAGGTACCTAAGTTGATGATTAGCGCT
The DNA here is from genome assembly GCA_032716605.1 of Paralithodes platypus. Classification (NCBI taxonomy): domain Eukaryota; kingdom Metazoa; phylum Arthropoda; class Malacostraca; order Decapoda; family Lithodidae; genus Paralithodes; species Paralithodes platypus. The sequence goes on along the minus strand of CM064480.1, from coordinate 20,690,971 downwards.
GATTCCTAAGGTGGAAATCGCAATCAGATTATCTCCCGTTTTCTTATAAACGTGGTATAACAAAAGGTGTACCGAGTGAGGAGTTTACAGTTCACGTCGGAGTCCACCAGGGGTCTGTGTTCAGCCCTCTCCTCTTTGTTATGGTTGTGGAGGCACTATCTGGTGATTTCAGAATTGGGCTCCCCTGTGAACTGCTATAAGCAGATAACCTAGTACTTATCGTAGATAGTGCGCAGGATGCCGAGGCAAAGTTCAGAAGATGGAGAGAGGGCATGGCAATTAATGGGTTAAGAGTTAACATAATCAAATCAAGGTTTTACACAGTGGTTTAGGGCTAGGAAAGGTAGAAAAAAGTGGTGCATACCCATGCGCAGTATGTAGGAAAGAGGTGGATGAGAACTCAATATAGTGTAGCATCTGCCGCAGCTGGGTACATCACAGGAAGAAGCACTGCACTAGAATAAAGGGACGTCTACCAAAGAAGAAGTCCGAAATTGAGAAATTTGTATGCATAGTATGCAAAGGCGAGCTTGTATTCAATGACCGGCTCGAGAGTGTCAACTTTGGCAACGAGGCACTGTAGATGGTGGACAACTTTTGCTACTTGGGTGATACTATCTCTGCCGGTGGTGGGGCTGAGGCCGCCACTATAGCCAGAATAAGATGCGGCTGGGGACAGTTTAGAGAACTTTGCCACTACTCACCATGAGAAGACTCCCTCTCCCCTGGAAGGGAAAGGTATCCGCTTCATGCATTAGAAGCGCAGTGTCATCCTCCCTACTACTACGCCCCTTGACGAGGTTGGGGAGCTTCGGGGCTGGCGACTGGGGCTTCGTGGGGGAGGGTTTGGGATTTTTCCCTCTCTCTCCCCTCAAGCTTTTGTCGTTGGCTTGACTCATTTTGCATAGTTTTTCATTCCTCTTTCTATGTTTTTCCCCTTCTGTTCTTATTCTGTCCCATTTGGTTGTTCTCGGGTAGCCTATATCACACGCCTTTCTGGCCTGGCTAGGTAGTAGGCTCCTGACCTGATTTGTCCCTTCGGTTGCTGATGCGGCCGAGCTGACTTGATTCCCCTCAGTAATGCATTTTGTTTGCATCTCGCTGTTATTTTGTTCTACCTTAGTCCTGATCTTTCATTCTTTGCCCTTGATCACTCCTTGGTTGGTGCTGCAGTGTAGCAGTTCTTACCTCATCCTTCGGCCCTGCCCTATAAGAGCTCTGCTGTGGAGCGCATGTGGTCCGGCTGAACTGATGAAATGGCGAGAAATGAAGTAGGTGAGAAATTATGAATAGCACACAAAAAAACACTCACCTCGGTCATTTGGGGGTCCTAGGGGGGGGGGGGGGGGGGGGGGGGCATCTTCAACCATCAGCTGATGCAGGGTGGTCTTCAAACTTCCCTCCCGCACCACCACAGCTGAGCGCGGCAGCATGGCAGATGTACGATGCGTCCAGTTTTCGAGTGACGGTTCTTTACACCACCCGAGCATCATGTGTGCCTTCATAGTTCATATACTAGCAACATGTATCACATAATGTCATTGTAAGTGAAGTTACAGTGTGATAAGTGCATAGATTCAAGTTTTATAAGTGCTGAGGGAGTGGCAAGTGCCGCGGGCGTCCTGGTTACCATGGCGACTGGCGGGCTGGCGGCCATCTTGGTCATGGACTCACGCACGTACACAAAAGGCCAGCTGACAGATATCCCACTCCCCCATAACTTTCCCTTTCATTCAATGCCTCCCTCATGCACTGTTTATTGATTTTATACTTTAATGTATGTTTTATAGTTAGAATATGAGTGTTACACATTGTTTTAGGCACTTTTGACTTAGAAATATGGGTTTCAACGTATTTTTAGTGGGGAGACAGGGGAGGTGGTGGTGGAGGCAGGGGACTGGGGGACTGGGGGAGTGGGGGAGGACCAGTGTACACATCGCCAAGCTTGTTGTGTACGTAGCAACATGAAACACTCTCTCGTCTCTTCTTACCCCTACCATGACCTGGCGGAATTTTGAATGGGGTCTGAGTCATCATCCTCCTCCTCTTCCCCACTTGATGGGGAGTCAACTATTTCATGGGGAGCATTAGGGGAGCGATATACGACGAGATACGTCCAACACTCACGAAGTACACAAAGCAACTGGCCGGGCGGGAGGCAGCCCAGACCTCCCACTCCCCACCGCGGCGGGACTTGGGTATTGCCAATTGATAAGTATTGCCACTGTTGGGCAACATCATAAGGTATATTCCATATACATTTGAACCCTCTAGCTACCATAGGACAAGAATAAATAAGCTCGAAAATGTAGGTGAGATAAGTGGGTAAACTGGCTTTCCCCATCCGTCCGTATTAACCCACGCGGCTGGACTAGGGGGTTTCCGAGTACCGGCACTGTTCGGCAACATCATAAGGTATATCCCATTCCATCCTCAAGCCTCTAGCTACCATAGGACAAGAGTATATAAGGTCGAAATTGCTGACGCAGGTGCTGCGGCGCTGGTGTTTAGCGTTACACACATTGCCGACGCATCACGTGCGTCGCTGGGGTCCTGTGGGTTAAGAGTCCTGTCGCCTTCGCCCAGTAAAACCTCTTAAGAGTCTCGGTGCCGTTTCCGGGTTAAGGGGACCGACCGGTTATTTAGGCTTAAAAAGCTTGAAATACTGAAAATACCATTAGGTGTTTACTTAACCTGACAAGCGCGATATAGACGTAGGTGCTAGGGTAGTTATTTGTGCATTTCTAGCCCTAGATTCTGACAGAATTCGTTATATTTACAATATAAACCATTATTTGTTTTCGGTATGCTTTTATTTTACATATATGATGTATATATGAACCTTCAAGAGTGCTAAAATAAGTGGGAAAAGCATTTGGGTGGTGAAAAACGAAGATATTGGCCACCCGGTCATAATCTCAGGCGAGAGAGAGAGACAGGCAGCCTTCCCCTCTCGCTGTCTGGGAGTCAACTGAGAAGAGCGGGGCGGTGTGTGCCGGTGTCTGGGTGTTGCATAACGATCTTTTATGCAACCCACTTGTGCTACATTATCGCGGGAGAGAAAAATAACCGATAAATGATGATAATAAGAGGAAAAATAGGTGATAATTGAGGAGGGGAGGGAGGGGGGAATAAGGTGGGGAAGGAGGGGAGGGGAGTGGGATGAGATTTACATGGATGAGTACTGGAGGGGAATTATCTCACCTAGAGACAAATTCCTTTGTTTTGATAGGCCCTTTTTTTTTATGGAAGGCTTTTTTTATGGTCCTGCTTCCGTGAGGCCTATCGCGTTCCCTATAGGAAGCCTTCCGTGAGGCCTATCGCGCTTGCCGGGTTAACAAGAGTCAACATCCCTTCATAAGCCAGTGAAATTTTATTACTGAAAACCCATTAGAAATGTTTTTTTGTTTTTTTTCCAAACTTTTCCTGTAATTCTAAAAACTTTATATAGCGAACTTTGAAATTGACATGCTCAGTAATTACTGGTCGTACGAGGATCATACATATATACTGTAAATGGAAAGAGCGTGAAATACTCTACAACCTCCCATACACTTTATCTTCTACTCTGCCATGTTCCTGCGTAAAATATTGTAAACAAACAAACAAACAAACAAATTTCTCACCTAGTTACCTTAGACTTTCACATGTTTTTCTCAAAACTGTTTTGTCGCACTTTTGGATGTTACACTAAATGTATTATTGGACCTATAGGAATGGTGTATATACCATTGGAAAGGTAATTACAAACACTACAGGTCCTATAAAGCCAATTTACTCTAGTAAAACAAAAAAAATCACAATATGTCGTCAAAGTTGTAATTTTCTATAAATATATTCACCTGAATCCGTAATCACCTAAATCCAAAAAATAAACAAAATATATAAAATGTTTCTTATAACAACTACAGATAGCCTACACCTTTTGTGAGTTGTTTGATCACATAAAACATGTGCTATGGGGATTTCTGTAGGAGTTTATGAGTTTCAGCAGTGCTATAGTTTTCAACAGTGTTTTTACCTAAATTAAAATAAAAAGGAAAACAAAAATAAAAAAATTGATCTAGTTTTATGGTCATATACACCTGTGCCAAATTTCATTTAAATTGAAAGTAAGACCTGGAAGTTTGTAAATAACCGGTCGGTCCCCTCAAAAGACCCCAGTGGCACTCAAAACAAAGGTATATGTGATTACATACATACATTCATACATAACATTTTAATACCGAGTGCTCCACATGTGCAATTTCAGTCTCTTGTCCTAATAGCGACGTTCCAGGCAACCCTGTCAAGGGCTGCTTCACTTGTCAAATTCTTGGATTTGAGATCGGCACGTATAGTCTGATCCCAGGCCTTCCTCGGTCCACCCCTCGGTGCAGCTCCTTCCACAATCACAGACTTGCATCTTTTCACCCAATTTTGTTCATCCATTCTCTCCATATGCCCATATCATCCCAGTCTACTGGTGCGCATCTCCTCGCTAATCTTTATACCTAAACGTCTCCTCAGCTCATCATTGTTATTCCATCCTGCAACTTGGCCCCACACATCCATCTCACCATTCTATCTCATTACGTTCCATTCTGTTGACATCCTCTACTTTAACGGCCCATGTTTCTGAAGCATACGTCATTGCAAT
>CM064480.1:20577573-20686232 GCA_032716605.1 Paralithodes platypus | reverse complement strand
ACCCGGCGGTTTATTTAACACTTGTGTGCGAACATGTTTGGGTTAACCTTATGAGCATTAATTCCTGGAAATTTTCTTTTTTTCCAGAGCTGGGTCCCGGCGGGTCTATGCAGAACCTGGAGTAAGTATCCCACCAGTCTCTGTCATGGCTACCTTTGCCCCGGTTTTTGCTTTATGCATTACGCCCTCCTGTTCAGAATCCCTATTTTTGCGCACACCCTTTGTATAAAATGTGTTAAAATGTCTCGTTTGGTGTGGGTTACCTTTCCGGCGTTTTTTCTCGTTGCTCCGAGAACACAGTTTTTGTTTACCGAGTTTTAGTCAGGATGGCTCAAAATAGGTAAGTTACCCCGACGAGTTTGGTCGCTTGAGGGCTCATAAGAAACTGCGTTTTCTGTGGTCGAGCCTGGGATCAGGCTTCCTGTGTTATTCATTGCTTTATGCATTACGCCCTCCTGTAATGTATAGTTTAGTGTGGGTTACCTTTCCGGCGTTTTTCTCGTTGCTCCGAGAACACCGTTTTTGTTTACCGAGTTTTAATCAGGATGGCTAAAATAGGTAAGTTACCCCGACGAGTTTGGTCGCTTGAGGGCTCATCAGAAACTGCGTTTTCTATGGTCGAGCTTGGGATCAGGCTTCCTGGGTTATTCCCGTCGAAGGGGGTTCCACACAGTTTTCTAGGTGATCAGGCTGACACCTGTTGGACTTGGTTTTCTCTGCTTTTCAAAGCCATTGAAACAATGCTGTCTGTTTGTTTGGGCTTTACCTCCCGGCGACCTTTTTACAAAGAGGTCTGGGGCAGCTAAAACTGGTTTGACATTGCATATAAAACCCTGCGGTTGTACCTTCGGGTGGTTATATTAACGGATTTGCGATTCGAGATAATTTGCCAAACAATTGATTGATACAATAGGGTATCACGGCCTTCAAGACGGCGATCTATGAGGGCTTCTGGGAGAAGCCGGATTAGAGATTAAGATAGGCTTAGACTTTTTATGGGATAAAAAGATGCCTGAATCTTACTAGTGTTTCAAGTGTCAAGGGATACTTGAAAGACTTCATCTTTAACAAAGATATGCTTCATCTTTATGAGGATTAAGAAATTATGCTTAATTCTTTTGGACAGGTAAAATATATGCTGAAATCTTTAATAAGCCATTGAAATTATGCCGTTTGTTTGTTTAGTCTTTCCCTCCCGGCGACCTTTTTACAAAGAGGTCTGGGGCAGGTACAATTGGTTTGACATTGCATATAAAACCCGGCAGTTGTACCTTTGGGTGGTTATATTAACTGATTTGCAATTTGCGATATTTGTATTTCCTCCCCGGCGATCTTTTACAAAAAAGTGGGGTTAGGAACAATTGGGGTTAACTTTTAAACTTTACATCACCCGGCGGGTGCAACCTGGAAGGGTGGGATGCCTGAATTTGAAAAATTCAGTTTAGTTGACCAGACAATTGAGGGATGCATTGTGTATCGCCTCCTTCAACATACGGCGCTTTAGGGCACAATTGGGGTTAACGTTTTTTAAACTAATATTCACACCCGGCGGGTGCTCCTTGGAGGGATGGGAATAACGAATTTACAATTCAGTTAGTTAACCAGACAATTGAGGGATACGTTTTGTATCGCCGCTTTCAACATACGGCGATCTAAAAAGATACTACGGGAGAAGTTAGATCTCGTATATTTGTCAGGCTTCCCAGTTTTTGATCTACGAGATAATTCGGGGGCCGGCGTCTTTTTTAGTTTTTTTTTCTTCTAAAATTGAATCTTGAAACAAACACCACCGGAAAGACTTAATCAGTTATAAACGCCATGCTGGTCTTTATATATTATGTCAGAGGGTATTCATAAATCTTTTGGACAAATTAAGATATTCTGAAATCTTTTACTTAGGAAACCCCACCGCGTAGCGAGCTGTCGTCGTTGAGTATTACGTCTCGTTACCCGGCGGGTTATTTAACACTTGTGTGCGAACATGTTTGGGTTAACCTTCTGAGCATTAATTCCTGGAAATTTTCTTTTTTTTCCAGAGCTGGGTCCCGGCAGGTCTATGCAGAACCTGGAGTAAGTATCCCACCAGTCTCTGTCATGGCTACCTTTGCCCCGGTTTTTGCTTTATGCATTACGCCCTCCTGTTCAGGTATCCCTATTTTGGCGCACACCATATGTATAAAATGTGTTAAAAATGTCTTGTTTGGTGTGGGTTACCTTTCCGGCGTTTTTTCTCGTTACTCCGAGAACACCGTTTTTGTTTACCGAGTTTTAGTCAGGATGGCTCAAAATAGGTAAGTTACCCCGACGAGTTTGGTCGCTTGAGGGCTCATAAGAAACTGCGTTTTCTGTGGTCGAGCCTGGGATCAGGCTTCATGTGTTATTCATTGCTTTATGCATTACGCCCTCCTGTAATGTATAGTTTAGTGTGGGTTACCTTTCCGGTGTTTTTCTCGTTGCTCCGAGAACACCGTTTTTGTTTACCGAGTTTTAGTCAGGATAGCTAAAATAGGTAAGTTACCCCGACGAGTTTGGTTGCTTGAGGGCTCATCAGAAACTGCGTTTTCTATGGTCGAGCCTGGGATCAGGCTTCCTGGGTTATTCCCGTCGAGGAGGGTTCCACACAGTTTTCTAGGTGATCCGGCTGACACCTGTTGGACTTGGTTTTCTCTGCTTTTCAAAGCCATTGAAACAATGCTGTCTGTTTGTTTGGTCTTTACCTCCCGGTGACCTTTTTACAAAGAGGTCTGGGGCAGGTATAATTGGTTTGACAGTGCATATAAAATCCGGCGGTTGTACCTTCGGGTGGTTATATTAACGGATTTGCGATTCAAGATAATTTGCCAAACAATTGATTGATACAATAGGGTATCACGGCCTTCAAGACGGCGATCTATGAGGGCTTCTGGGAGAAGCCGGATTAGAGATTAAGATAGGCTTAGACTTTTTATGGGATGAAAAGATGCCTGAATCTTACTAGTGTTTCAAGTGTAAAGGGATACTTGAAAGACTTCATCTTTAATAAAGATATGCTTCATCTTTATGAGGATTAAGAAGTTATGCTTAATTCTTTTGGACAGGTGAAAGATATGCTGAAATCTTTAATAAGCCATTGAAACAATGCCGTTTGTTTGTTTAGTCTTTCCCTCCCGGCGACCTTTTTACAAAGAGGTCTGGGGCAGGTACAATTGGTTTGACATTGTATATAAAACCCGGCGGTTGTACCTTTGGGTGGTTATGTTAACTGATTTGCAATTCGCGATAATTTGCCAAACAATTGATTGATACAATAGGGTATCACGGCCTTCAAGACGGCGATCTATGAGGGCTTCTGGGAGAAGCCAGATTAGAGATTAAGATAGGCTTAGACTTTTTATGGGATAAAAAGATGCCGGAATCTTACTAGTGTTTCAAGTGTAAAGGGATACTTGAGGATACTTGGTGACGCTCTGGTCTCTCTTACAGGCCTGTAGCCCCGCCCCCCCATCTTCAAGCGGCAGAAGTAAGAAGAAAGAAGAAAGAAGAAAGAAGAATCTTCAAGCAGCAGAAGATGGACGTCTTGAGGACCAGCAAAACCTAGTCCCCTAGCTTCCTCCATCTGTTCTCTCCTCCAATCAACACCTCGATCTGCACTCGCCCGGCCAATCAGCTCCCTGCATCTCACCTCATACCTCATCATCATCCTCCTCCAGTGTCATTACTTTCCTATATTCTCTTCTTTCCCCAATTTCTTTCCAGCTTTTTTGTTCCAAATTTTTTAAATGTGTGTACCCGCTCCCGCCCAATAGAAACCCACTTGTAGTACGACGCTGAACCCCGAGGGCATTGCCACGAGGGGGGGGGGGGGATTCGCCCCTGGTTATAGGAGACAAGTGGGTAGGTGGTAGGAATTAGGTTTTTTCTGGGGACACTCCGTAGGGGTGCCCCCTGGGTACAGTTTAGCTTTATAATTTAAATTATCTCTCCCCCATCTCCCCATTTTCAAAATTTATTCCTTTAAAAATTAGCTCTCTTAATGTTTCAGTATGGCACTGTATGTGAAATTTAAATGTAACTCTCCTCCCCCTGATGATCCTGGCTCACACATATTCAGCATCACCCAGACCCAAATTGTTAAAGTCTTCAAAAATCCAAATAATACCCTAAAAGTTCGCCTTGCCTCTCAAAAAGATCTCAATGCATACCTAGCCCCTGATAACGTAAATAAACTCAAAGATGCAGGGTATGAATTAGTGGTCTCTCCTGAGTTGAAAGCTGCTTGCACTGTCAAGATTGCTCACCCTGATAACAACATCTTCAACAGGGATGAGAATGACATAACTACAGAAATTTCACAAAGAAACAACATCACAGTTTGTGATGTCACAAAGACTCCAAAAAAAGCCATCAAAATTCGCTGTGCCTCCCCTCAGGAAGCCAGCAGACTCCTCAAGTCAGGTCTCAAAGCCTTCCATGTGATCATACCACCTGAGTTCCTCTCTCCTGAATCATGGGTTAACCTCCAACAGTGTTTTAAGTGCTACCAGTATGGGCACGTAACATCTACCTGTAAAAATGAGCAAGTATGCTCACGCTGTGGTGACGACCACTCATTCACAACTTGCTCCTCAACCTCCCTGAAGTGCAATAATTGTAATGGCCCCACATTTCCATAAGTTCAGAATGCCCCTTCCGCCTCAATGTTCTCAAACAAACCCGAAAAAACTCAAAGACCTCTCCAACATCTTCCAACAACCCCCGCCCTCTCTTCTCGTCCCATCCAGTCACCAACATATCATATGCCTCAGCTGCCACCCCATCACTCCCCCCTCAATCACTACCCATGACCTCCTCCCCCGTCCACCAGCTCCCACCCACCAAACCCTTTCTTCAACCAAGAAATTCTTGCCAAAACTTCGGTGCTGGTAAATATAGCTCTCCATTTAACAGACCAACAAGTTACCCCAAAGTTCAACAAACTTCTCAATGACGGCCTCACTGCCCACAATCTCCCTGCCATCTCTATTCCTGAATCCTGGTACCAATTCAACAAAACAAAATCCTCCCAAATCCCCAAAACCACCCCCAACCCTACAACCATCTCCTCCCCCAATACCTCCTCATCCTCTATCTCCTCCCCCACCTCAGCCACACCCTCTGCCAGCACCTCCACCCTCTCCACATCCACCCTCAACTCCAAAACTCCTACTCCCAACTCTCGAGAAGTCACAACCCAAATTACTCCTGCCGAAAACCCTTCCCCCCCCCAATGTAGACATGCCCATCCACACTCCTGACCCCACCCTTACCTCACCAACATCCATGCCTCCCCGTCTACCTCTACCTCTATCCCCAAAATCCCATCCCCACCTCAATCCCCCCTAAAACGCAAACCTAGCAGCCCTGCTGATGCAACCTCTCCCAACTCCCGCCGCTCTCGATCCAAATCCCGCAAGACAGAAAGCCCCATAAGAAACGCCTCACATGACCTCCCATCCGTGTCATTTGGACAAGGCTCCTCCCACACCTCACCCTCCCCATGCCGCCCACCAACCTTACCCAACCACCCCATTATCACCAACTCACCCGACAATCATCCATCATGCTCAAAGTAATTCAATTCAACATTAGACATTACTACCCAAACAGACACTTACTCACACAATTAATACTAGATGAGTTATCTGCTCAACAGGTGGCGTTGTGTGTGTGTAAGTGTGAAAGTCCGAGTGTAGGGGGTGAGACAGTGAAGCACGGGAACGAGGTGGCTTCAGAGATGGGGTCGTTTCGGGCCATGAGTGAGCACCGTGCCTCATGTGAAGGCAAGATGGCAGGTGCTCGTTGTGCTCTACGTGCTTCACATGTCTCACTCCCTAGACTGGAACAAGACCTCACGGGCTTCACTGTTCATTGTAAAGCGGTGAATGTTAAGGCTCTCAGCCTATGCCCGAGAGGAAGTAAGTTGGAATATAGAAAAAAAAAAAAAAAAAAAAAAAAAAAAGATAATGACCCAGACATTATATTACTCAACAGCACTTGTATACACAACACACACAAAATAAAATTCTTTGGCTACACAACACGACAATCTGACGACGATGCACACAACGGAGTTGCCATCATGATTAAAAGCACAATAAAACATGAATTCATGACAGACTGGACATATAAACACTTCTTAGCAGTAAAAACACACACAACACTTGGTCCCCTCATAGTCGCCACTACATATGTCAGACCCAACACACACATTCCTTACACTGATATGAACACATTATTTAACAACAATGTACCCACACTCATCCTTGCAGACTTTAATGCTAGACAGCATGCTTTTCAACACACTACCAACAACCCACACGGAACACAACTTCTAGCACTACACGACATAAAAAGACTAAATTTCCTTGGCCCAGATTTTGACACAGTTTTCATACAATGGGTCTGGCAAACCTGATCTCATCTTCTCTAACCGAGCATTTAACCTTTTTCACCATCAAATTTCCCCTGGGCCTTTATCAGGATCCGATCACATCCCCATTTTCATGCAAATATCTTCAAATCCCATTTTAGTTCCTTCTACATCACATTACAATTACTCCCAGGCTAACTGGGATGAATTTCAACACATCCTATCACAACAAGATTACACAACTGACTATGAGGGACTCCACTACACAAATCTAGATCAACAAATAGAACACTTACACAACACAATCATCAACGCTGCAAACACTACCATACCTAAAACATCCTACAAAGTCAGACACACATTCAGACCTTCTATACTTCACAAAGACTCCTTGTGTGCTATCGTCGTCGATTTGAACAAAATAAACAAAACCACACCTTAGGCCGAGTACGACATGACCTCTCACACCTCAGAAATCATATCCTAGACAGCCTGCAATCTGACCATGACAGCCACTGGACACACCTCATACGCACTGCTGAACAACACAGGAAAACTAAACCCTGGGAATTTTGGAGACACATAAACCGTTTAAAAGGCCACAATAAACCTACAACATCTTCACTCATTGTAAACGGTAACACCATCACCGATCCCAGGGAAATCACAGACATCTTCAAAGACACATGGGCTCAAGTATACCACCCACACCCTCCTGAAAGACCCGCCCAACAACACATTCGAAACATCGAACAACATGTTAATAATATTGCAGACAACATCTCTCACGACACACACATCAACACAGACTCACTTAACCCCGACAACTACCTCACTGCTTCCATTGTGCCTGACGAAGTTAAGCTCATTCTCTCTAAAACACGGAGGAAGGCGCCTGGTGCCACAGGAATAAACCATCACATTGTAAAGCACCTCCCAAACACATTTATTAATGCACTCACTTGCTTATACAACGCCATCCTGGCATCAGGCTACTTCCCCGTCTGCTTTAAGACTGCAACAATCATCCTTATTCCCAAGAAAAATCAAAATAGCAAAGACCCACTGAACTACAGACCCATTAGTCTACTTGAGACTCTTGGGAAGACTTTTGAAACAATCATAAATCGCCGACTCAGACTGTACCTCGAAGACGAAGGACTTCTCACTGACAAACAGTTTGGTTTTAGACCCCGCAGATCCTCTCAGGAAGCACTTAACATAATCACCAACTACATTCACATTAACAAACACTCCAGACGAGGACACAAAACAGCACTCATCACAAAAGACATCAAAAAAGCATTTGACACTGTGTGGCACGTAGGCCTGAAGTACAAAATCTACGAAAACTTCAATTTCCCCTTACCAATTAAAAAACTTCTCTGCAACTTCTTAGATAACAGATCAGCCAAAATTAAATTTTCAAATTTCTATTCAGACTCATTTCCACTCCATGCAGGCGTACCTCAGGGCTCCGTGCTCGCACCTACACTGTACATTCTCTACACTAATGACATGCCAGATCCAATCAATAATGACTCTCTCACAGTTTCCTACGCTGACGACGTGACGCAACTTGTTAGGGCAACTACCATAGACGGTTTGACGAACAAAGCCAAGAGAGAGCTTGACCGAATAGCACAATGGGAACAGAAATGGCGGATTCAGGCTCATCCTCGAAAATCCTTTATCACCTACATATCCACTGGTTACCTACGTCCTAGACCATTATTCCTCAACTCCCGCGCACCTCCTCCCGATCGCATCCCAGTAACTGTCTCACCCACTAACAAAGTACTCGGCCTAACCTTTGACAAAAAACTTCTCTTTCATCGTCATGCAAATCAGATTATCCCCATTGCTTCAAAATCACTTCAATCACTTTTCCGTTTTCGAAATGCCTCCATCAAAACTAAAACCCATTTGTACAAAGCCCTAATTAGACCGCTACTTTCATATGCCCCACTGACCAGCACTCTTTTGGCAAACTCCCACAAAATTAAACTCCAAAGAATTCAGAACAGAGCACTGAGGTGGATCCATGGAACTCGGTGGTATGAGTTCCAAACATCGGAACACTTGCATGAACTCTCCTGCATCCCTCCACTTAATGTCTACAACAACTTTCTGGCTAATAAACAACTTGAAAAACTTGAGACCTTTAATAACTTTGTCCAAATTTTTAATAATATCACTCAACCCATCCGTCCCTGGTCGAACCTCTTGCATCCAATCAACAGAGAGGCTCCCAATCCCCTATTCACATAATAACTTTGTTACACCACAAACTCACACTCAATTTTCACCATTCCTTTTACTCACCTACCAGCCAAAATTTCGAATTCTTTCACAAATACACAATAAAAACTAAAGTAAATTAAGCTCTTCATAAGACAGTGCAATCTTCTCTTGACTCGGCAGTTGACAACCATGCCTTGCTGCCCCACTTTAGACCCTTACCATCCAAAATTGCCAGACCATCATTATAACATTCTCCATTACCAAATTTTATATTCAAATTCACCCAGACTCATCTGATTCGTCCAGACTGGTAGAGGCGGTGGGGCATGCCGGCTCGTCCCCACAGCCCAGCCTCCATGCCACTCTTGACCGATCAGAGCTTCTGAATCTCACTTCACCAAAATTAACTTTTACCACCCAAAATTAATTATCTTTTTGCCTTACCACCCATTTTTATCTCCAACCCTTCTTGACGTGCCATACTGAAGCTCTCGGAAAATGTGTCTCAATACCAACAGTGCCTCCCCTAAACCCCCAAACTAAAATCAACAACTCACGCAAGTTGGGTCAAGCCCCGACACTCTTTATCCTCCTACTTTTTCACTTTCTCTCTTACTACACCAATAAAAACTTCCCTTCTTTCACCCTCACCCATCTTTTCTATATTCATTTTGATTTTTTTTGGGGGGATACTTGAAAGACTTCATCTTTAATAAAGATATGCTTCATCTTTATGAGGATTCAGAAGATATGCTTAAATCTTCTGGACAGGTAAAGAGATGCTGAAATCTTTAATATGAAACTAAAGGACAACGAAAAGTAGTGGTGGAGTGCTACGGTTCGTTGACCGGCGGTTTTGAGGCACATATTTTGTACCGTTTTTTGGGTGTAACCCTATGAGCATTAATCCCCGGAACTTTCTCTTTCCAGGGCGGAGTACCGGTGTTGCACCAGGTGACCAGGTAGTTCCCGGGGGCGGGGTAGTTTTCCCCCAGTCTCTGTCGTGTCGGCACTTGAACCTCTCATTGCTGTATGTTCAACGCCGTTAAGCTCAGGTAGCCCTATCTTATTTTTATTTGTTAATTAAATAATTTAATAGCTGAATCATAATAAACATATATATTTTCTATGATTATATTATGATAATATTGTGTTTATTTATAGTAATGTATTTTAATACAATTAAATGTAAATTAAAATAATTAGTATACTTTATGATTTTGCTCACCAGCTCTGCTTTCAATGTGTTAATGAGCTATGGGAGCTTTTAATTATCATAAACCTTTACGGGACTCGGACAAGGGCTCCCATTCAGGGGGGTATACCGAGCTCGCAAGCGAGGGACAGCCACAGCCAAGGTGTAGGGCGATACTCACAGTCGTACCTCACCCGCCGGACTATAACGCCGGCGGGCGGACCTGACGCTCTGATGACGGACGGGAACAGGTTGAGTTCCATTTATCTATTTACCGCCGCCAGACGCATCTCTAATGTGCCACGTAGTCAACAAACTACAGGATTAGCGAGGCGTAGTATCGCTAATCGCGCCCCTGTGGCCGGCGCAGTGTGGTACCAGCATTTGAACACGTGGTGCCCGCACCCAGTGTCACTCCTGGTCAGGTTGTTCCACTTAGAACACAATTGGCAACCTAGAAACCTCGCGGACTTGTTCATTTTGGACATTCAGGAGGCCAAGTGGCTAGCACCATATGGTAGCGACGTGACCAAGATATTCACGAATCAATATACCCAGTCTACAAAGCGACAGTTTCAATCGCATTGGCAAGCTTTTCCGTCTCGGATTCTTAGAACAAATCAAACTGTGCCCTCGGTGGCGTTGGTTGTTTATTATTTAATTTATCTGTTCATGCAGAAACATTTATCTGAAAGTGATTTATGTGGGCAGGTTTTAATCTCCGCCCACCTCCCCGTCAGCTCAGGCCTACATGGTCTCTGGACCGTCGTTATTCTCGTTCCCGTATGTACCAAAGACTGCAGATTTTACAAAAGGGCAGTATTCCTTATGGCTTTGGCTACCGGGAACAGAGTATCTGAGCTGGCGGCGATGAGCAACACCTAATTGCCTCAGGTTTGATAGGCTTCATGAGTGTATTCACATTGCACCTTCCCCAGGATTCATAGCCGAGATTGAGCACAGTGAACACGTGTTTTCAGAGTTCACGGTGCCGGCGTTAAACAGGGGAAAGGTGCACCATCTTTTTTGCCCAGTGCAAGCTCTAACCAAATATTTAAGAGTGGCACCTCTAAATCACCAGGGTGCTTTATGGGTCGCAAGTCCGGGTGAACGATTGATGGAGCGTACACTGGCTTCTCTCTTGGTCGAGGACTTTAAAGAGAAGCATCCCGGCGTTGGGGGTAAGACCCACGATTTACGCAAGGGGACAGCCTCTTTACGTTTCCTTAATAATCTTTCGGTGAAAGTTATTACGTCCACACAGTTGTGGGCCTCTAATCAGGAGTTTTTGCCTCGATACCTTTCAGTAGCTCTGGACAACCCTTCCTTGCCATGTATAGCTTTACGGCAGAGGGTCTAGGTGGCCCTTTTAGTCACGTTTTGTTTAATTTCAAGAAAAAGGGGGGGGGGGGGGAGGGTGCAGTCAGTGTGACATAGGACACCCTAGACCCCTCCGGAGTATGTGTTCGGAACATACGAGCGGTGATACTGGTTGTAGGCATTGTATTATAAAATTTCTCTGTAGTATTCATTGCAGGAAATTGTGCTAAAAGCCAATAGTAGTGTTACGACAATTCTTGTTGTAAGTAGCTTTGGCTGTGAAGCAATAGATTTTTTAGAAATCTCGGTAGTGGCAACTACGACTTTTACTTTTGCAGTAATTACTTCTGCATAAGTACACAAGTTCAGTACTTCTACGAATGTACAAGAATTTATTTATGTTTGGTTATATTTTTAGGAATATATCCACTAGTTAATGGGGTTTATATGTGCACATGTAAACTTATAAGTTTTTAGTTTTCACCACTTACTTTAAGTGGGGTGCCTTCTTAACTAGCAGATCTGTGCACAGAGCCTCAGAGTTAACCCTTTTTTCAACCAGGCTTCTTTGAAGCATGCTCCTGCTTGTACCCCTTTTTGAAGATTTAGGCTGTATAAAGTTTATGCACCCGAATATCTTTTTTATTTTTTTTTACAAAAGTAAGAATACTATGTGGTTGTTTGATTATCTGCTTTTCTAGAGTTATGATATGATTACGAATGTCCCCCTCCAGTCTTAGAAATCAGGCATGTTCGTCAATGATGGAGGGGCCACTAATAAATTATAGGTTTGACTCCTGTAAGGAGATAAAGAAAACCTTATATTTAGTAGTGGCCCCGTAATCATTGACGACTGGGGCCCTCCCGACCATCCCCTTCCCATTCGTTGATGTATTAAGGATTTTGGTTTACTAGATATGTCAGTGAAGGAAGAATGACGCCTGAATCAGCGTCTGGTCAAAGATCCACACAAGTACATCTACGATATGATGGAAAGCTTATTGGATAGTTATTCTTATTTTCTTTTTATTTTTTATTTTTTACGAAGTTTTTTCGTAGTGAGAACCCAATTCATAATGACTGAAGCCATGAGTGAGGTCGCGTGCGCTCATGATGAAGGCTCCTCAGATTTTAAATGCTCTGCGCGGTAGATTCAAACTACGGCGGATTAGTGTTTGAAGAGGATGCCTTATGTAATAGGCATGTTCGTCAATGATTACGGGGCCACTACTAAATATTAGGTTTTCTTTATCTCCTTACAGGAGTCAAACCTATAATATGTGCAGTTGTGCACATGTAAACTTATAAGTTTTTAGTTTTCACCACTTACTTTAAGTGGGGTGCCTTCTTAACTAGCAGATCTGTGCACAGAGTCTCAGAGTTAACCCTTTTTCAAGCAGGCTTCTTTGAAGCACGCTCCTGCTTGTACCCCTTTTTGAAGATTTAGGCTGTATAAAGTTTATGCACCCGAATATCTCTTTTTTACAAAAGTAAGACTACTATGTGGTTGTTTGATTATCTGCTTTTCTAGAGTTATGATATGATTACGAATGTCCCCCTCCAGTCTTAGAAATCAGGCATGTTCGTCAATGATGGAGGGGCCACTAATAAATTATAGGTTTGACTCCTGTAAGGAGATAAAGAAAACCTAATATTTAGTAGTGGCCCCGTAATCATTGACGACTGGGGCCCTCCCGACCATCCCCTTCCCATTCGTTGATGTATTAAGGATTTTGGTTTACTTGATATGTCAGTGAAGGAAGAATGACGCCTGAATCAGCGTCTGGTCAAAGATCCACACAGGTACATCCACGATATGATGGAAAGCTTATTGGATAGTTATTCTTATTTTCTTTTTGTTTTTTATTTTTTACGTAGTTTTTTCGTAGTGAGAACCCAATTCATAATGACTGAAGCCATGAGTGAGGTCGCGTGTGCTCATGATGAAGGCTCCTCAGATTTTAAATGCTCTGCGCGGTAGATTCAAACTACAGCGGATTAGTGTTTGAAGAGGATGCCTTATGTAATAGGCATGTTCGTCAATGATTACGGGGCCACTACTAAATATTAGGTTTTCTTTATCTCCTTACAGGAGTCAAACCTATAGTATGTTCTTCCATCCGAGAAGTAATATGTTAACCTCCATGTCATAATTGATAAGAAACTATGATACCCACGGGTACACCATTGTATATACAGTATAACCATTATTCCTGTAAGACCTAGACAGAGATAATGACTGAAGATGTTAGCCACCATGCAGTAACTCTAATTCTTACCCCAACCAGAGATTGTATAGATAACCCTTTTTTACCATTGTCTCGACACATATCTACCACGAAACAATAACGAAGTACCCCTACGAACTGCCGCTTTCTTTGGTCTATATTTCATAGAAAACGCAGTTCCCAGGGACAACTAGATCAGCAAGAAATCGTGTCAAATAATAGTGTCCATAACCCCTCGTATTGACGAGTAATAATACACCATGTTTTTCTCTACTTTTATCCACAGTCAAGCACACACCTACAGTTAACCTCCTCTTCCCCACAGCCCCACAGTCCACATGATTCTATCCTTTCCAGACTCATATACCACCACATATTGCTCATCCCCCGGTAGCGTTTGGCTAACATACCATCCCTGTCATTAACCCCCAGGCTACGATACCAACTGTAGTCTAATGCCACCCCTACGCCCAGAGACCTTAGGGTCAAACTTCCACGTAGACCCCCTTAACCCTCTCCCTCTCGTTACCCCCCCACGCTCCTCGACTCCCTTCCGACCTAGCCTCTCCAGCATACCCCCTGAATATCCTTAACTTTTCCGTTACTAACATTCTCAAACCTTTTGTATATATACTCCTATCCAGCCTACCTTCCCCAGTAGGAAGGAACACCATTAGAACTTTACTAACCCTTTGCATGCCATCTATTCCCTCACAACCCATTCACAACCCTGTACCAAATGATCGTCAGTGCGAGGCTAGCCGCCTCGCCAGTGACTAACTTCTATTGCCATACTTCCAAATAAATGTGGCAGAGTTAGCAACCCAGTCTCCCCCACATCCAACAAACCATGCAATTAACAACCCAACCAATTAAACCAGCTGGTCAAGGCACCTTCGGTTTTAGTATTACGAACACCCACATCTGTCTCATAAACAGAGGGTTATTACAAACACTTGTAATATGGCAAGCCCCCAGCCACAGCCGCCCGGACGACCATCACAGAGAGAGGACGCGCACCTCCCCCTTTTCACCCACCCGAGAAGGGAGACCCCGACCCCTGCGGAGGTATACCTGACCCCTGTTTTGACTTCCGGGTCATTGCCAGGTAGCCCAGGAATTCTTCCTATCACTGAACTAACCATGTATAACTAACACCCTGACTAACCTCTATTAACCCACAATAACCCATTAACCTTTCTTGCACACTCCAATAACCAAATTAGCACCTCAGCTATACCATAGAATGAAGACTGAACAATCTAAGAGAGACGCTCCTATCACAGCTGTCCCAATCCTCCTCGCAAAGTAGATCCAGTCTCTCTCCCCTAAATACTTCCAGTATAGCCAAAATAGTACCTCTTACTAAGGCTCAGTTATATCACATTATGAAGGCTCCATATAGCCATGTGCCACAACAGTAATCACCACCTTACCTAGTTCCCGTATCAATTGAGAGCTCAAATAAGTCCATCAAAACTCGAGATCCCTATGGCCTACAGGGTCCAAAACTGCCCCTATAAATCAAGCTCCAGCCCCCAGTAAAATCAGTTGAAAGATAGACACCAACCAGTGGTTGGTCACCAGAGTTGACCTCGAGCTCTATCATTTGTTGGTTGCTGAGAATTGAGTTCCAGAGCCAGCAGACTCCGTGGCAGATTTGGATAGAAGGACCTGTCCACGTACTTGAGAACTTCCTACATATGGACCATCTGGACGGCCGCGGAACCAGTCGTTAGCCCCCAACATCACGGACGCAAGATAACCAGGACCAGACCAATCAAATACTACCCAAGATTCACTCTACTCAGTGTTACAGTGCTATTTAGAGATTCACTTATTAATATTTCTATGAAGTGGCTATATCTTTGCCCCAGTATAATTCATATATAACCATTCCATTAGGAAGTGCTAAGCGTATGTGTTTATTAATTAACAGGCGATATTAACTCTCGTAATTACCCATATATCCAGATATTATTACATAGAAGTGAAACCCTAGTGATATCTGAATGTTCGCCCACTTATTTGCGTTCTATGTATTTCTGATACAAGAATATAAAACTTAGATCAGTACCCCCTGAGGTTACTAGAATTCCCGTGCTCTAAAATACGCGTGTCTAATCTAGTCTGTGAACTACTACTTGTGCACCAGAGCTACCAGTAATAAATCTAACAGTGAATATGAATCTATAAGTAACATTGATGGTCTCCAGTATATAAACTTGTGAATAAAGCCAGTGATCAGAAGATTAATACCTGAACGTTGGAAGTGGGAGACTAGGCTCCATCCAGATCCACTTATGCTAGTGTTGTTCAGTTCTACCATTTGTCTTGTACGAGTATTCAGAAGTGTGTATATCAATAAACGTGATCGTGTGTCTTGTTACCGTGTGTTTATTTTGTGTTCTCTATTCCTCATACCTTGTTTTGTGCATGCAGCCTTCTATACCCAGTCAGTTAGAACTCACATTACCCAAGTTAATCCTGTAGAAAAACAGGGCATAACAGTCACCATGGCTGTTTAATATATTTATGGAAGGTGTGGTGAGGGAGGTGAAAATGAGAACTATGGGAAGAGGATTAGATTTAGTAGGAAAGAATGGTAGAGATTGGGAGTTGAATCAGTTGCTGTTCGCTGATGACACAGCGTTGGTGGCGGATTCTGAGGAGAAATTGCAGCGGGTAGTCAAAGAATTTTATGTGGTTTATGGGAGGAGGAAGCTGAAGGTGAACGTCAATAAAAGTAAAGTAATGGTGTGTAATATGGGTGCTCGTAGGGTAAATCTAGATGTGAGGCTGGATGGGGAAATATAGGAACAAGTAGATTGTTTTAAATATCTAGGAGGAACGATTATAGGTTTGAGTCCCGAAGGGAAGAATGAAAACCTAATATTTAGTAGTGGCCCCGAAATCATTGACGATATGCCTATTAATATAATAGTGCTCTTTCAAGCACCCGCGGTCAGCCTGTTTGAAACACCCGCCGCAGGGGAAAGCGTACTAACATCATAAGTGTAACGCTAATTCTCTTATGGAATCATCTTTATGATTGGGTACTCACTACGAAAAAACTTCGTAAAAAAATAAAAAATAAAAATTGACTTAATAATTTTTATATTAAGGCTTTCCAACTCGTGGATGTCTTTTGTGGATTCTACCCGAGACGCTGAACCCAGCGACGCCATTCCTTCTTCATTGATATATCAAGATTAAACTCAAGACATCAACGAATGGGAAGGGGATGGAAGGGAGGGCCCTACATCGTCAATGATTTCGGGGCCACTACTAAATATTAGGTTTTCATTCTTCCCTCCGGGACTCAAACCTATAATTTATTAGTGGCCCCTCCATCATTGACGATATGCCTGATATCTCAAGTCTGGAGGGGGACATTCGTGACACTAAACCACTAACAAACTACCATAGGTAGAGAAAAAGAACCATATAACAATCTTAAGTCTTTATTGTTTGCATACAATAATATAGAAAAATGGAAAGAAAAGCAGTGCGTTACTTCGAAGAAGATCTGCTTATAAGTAACGGTACAGGTACATATGTAAAGAATATCACATTGTGATTCAATAAAATTTGTTTTCCAAGAAAAATTATTTTATTCTTGTCCAACACTGTAAAGGCACAAATAAATAATTTGATTATATCTTATGTCCTTAAAATTAATTTGTACATACTATATATTTTGTACAATATTACCTTAATATCTTATTGTTGCAACTATTAAAGATATCTTACAAAAATAAAATGTTGACCTGTATAACCAGCTCGACTTATCAAGTATCACAGCTTGTGAACTTATCACATAGTCCGGCGGAGGGTCTAGGGGTCTTGACCCCCCCCCCCCCCCCCCCCCCCCTCCTTTTTACCATTAAGATTAAACTTAACTTTAGTAGCACATAGACCAACTAGACCCGCTGGTGCAGAGCCACAGGTAAATTTTGGTTTATCCAAAGCCACCGATAGGTATCGCGTCATGAAAGTATGATTGGAAGCCCACAACTTTGTATTTGCTATGTCATCAATTGCATAATTATGCAAAAAACGCAAAGAGACTGCCCATTTTCTGATGTCGTGGGCCCTTCCCACTACACCAGGATTACTTTCACGAATTACATCTACGAGGAAAGAAGCTAGTTTTCTTCTCATGACGCGAATACCTGTACTACTGACCCATAAGGCTCCCTGCTGTTGAGGCTGGGAAACCCTCATCAACTTCATTAAAGCCTGAACAGGGCATAAGACATGGTGTGTATTCCTGCGTTTAAGCGCTGGGACTGTAAACTCAGAAAAAACATGGTCACTATGTTCGTTCTTGGCAACAAACGTGGGAGATGGAGCAATTTGAACATTCTCATTGAGCCTCCCAAACCAGAGGCAATTAGGTTCGTTGCTCATCGCCGCCAGCTCAGACACCCTGTTACCTGTGGCCAAAGCCAAAAGGAACACAGCCTTCTTTAACAGTGAGTCAAAATCCGGCGCATGATTATACTTGCGCGAATGAAGCAAAGATAAAGCTTTGTCAAGTGACCAGGTAGGCATGAGCTGACGGGGTGGTGGGCGAAGCTTGAAACATGCCCTCATGAAACCTTTCTCCTCCGCCTGTGGTATAGATAGCCCTGTTAGGTCAAAGAAGGGAGTTATAATAGCAGACAAATGATTCTTCAGCGTAACTACAGAAAGGCGTTTTTGTTCAAACAAATAGTCCAAGTACTTGAAAACCAAAGCTACTGATGCATCAGTTTGCGCCATTTCTACTATCCAAGTTGTGAAAGACTTCCAATGCGATTGATATTGTCTTCTGGTAGACATAGTATACTGATTAAGGAATTTATTAGTAACGCTCTCTCCATACGGAGTTACCATTTGGCATTCTGAATATCCAAAAGGCAAAAGTAAGCGAGGTCTTTAGGTTGCCAATTGTCTCCAAGTTGAAGTACGAGATCGGGAGTGACACCGGGTTCTCGCACCACATTTTCAACTGGTGGTACCACACCTGAGCCGGAAATAGAGGCGCGATCATCGAGACTAAGCCCCGGTAACCCCGTAGCTTGTGAACTACCTGACACATGAGTGAAGTGTCTGGAGGCGGAAAAAGATAGATGGAATTCCACTTGTTCCAGTCATCCAACAATGCGTCTGGACCCCCCGCCGCGGTCATTCTCCGCCGGGTTAGGTAGAGAGGAAGCCTGTGGTTCTCCTCGGACGCGAATAGATCCACTTGTGGACGGTATGGCTCTGCAATCATCTGGTTGAAGATGTTTTGCTTGATTGCCCATTCTACTTTGGTGCTCTGTCGCCGGGACAGAGCTACGCCTGGGAGGTATGATGCATGGAGATGAATGTTCAGCTCTTCGGCCAGAACAAAAATCTCTTCTGACAACTCTAGCAACTTCCGAGACCTCATGGACACTTGCTTTTGAATGCAGGACACCGCATTCAAATTGTCCATTCGAAACGCTACTGATTTCCCCTGCAAGGAGGAGCCGTGAGTTTGAAGGAAAAATAAAGGGACTAATGCCCCTTTCCCACTTATGCGACTTCATACGATTTTCATCGCCGACACCCATAAATTGGCACATTCGTGACATGTCGCACAGCAATCGTATACCCTCGCATAATAATCGTATGACTCGCAAGGCCTCGCAATGGCCCTCGCGGGTCATCGCAAATGTTCGGTTTGTTCAAAATTTTGGACGAGGACTCACGAGGGTTCGTAGCCCTCGCAAGCATCGTCGAGCATCGCAGAGGGATCTGCGAGGCCCTCTGAGATCATCGGCAACATCGGCGAGACATCGCGGAGGGTTTCGCACAAAAATACCTTTGCAACGCTGCACGGATGCTCACCGATGCTCTCAGATGCTCTGCTCGCCGATGCTCTCAGATGTTCCGAAAACATCGACGATGCCAAAGAGCACCTTCGGCGAGGTGGGTAAAAAAAAATTATTAGGCCTATAGTGAACCTGTCAACCCTTTTTTCTATGCACCTCTCTTGGGGGGTTCACCTGTTTTTTTTTTATCTTTCTCTCCTTTTCTCTCTTTCTCTGGTTTGTATCCATTCAGCCCCATTCAGCCTACTGTTTTAAGACGTTTATCCCCATCCAAGTATCGATATCTTTCTGGCAAGCGATAGCGAATCAGCATTATATGGAGAAATCCGGCCACGCCGGAGACATTTTTCTATCGAAAAATGTACAAATTTAGCTTGCTCTCAACAAAATTTTGTATATATGTTGGCTCGCTGCCGCTCACCAGGAAAATATTGAAACCTGGATGGGGGTAAACGTCTTAAAACAGTAGGCTGAACGGGGCCGAACGGATACAAGGCAAAGAGAGATGGAGAGAAAGAGAAAAAAAAACGAGGAGAGAGGGAGAGAAAGAGAGAAAAAAAAGGCGAAGTGGGCTCAATTAAGCCGTAACGCAAACATTGAGCAAACCTCGCTGTTTTTGTTTTCTCTTTCTCTCCCTCTCTCCTCGTTTTTTTTTTCTGTTTCTCTCCATCTCTCGCCGAGGTCATCGGCGAATCATAGCTCAATTTGCCGATGACGTTGCATAATGTCGCCGATTGGTCTTATCCATCGGCGACATCGTCGCCGAGTGTAAACTTGTCAACGGTTTTTAACGGTCAAAATCGTTAACGTCGCACACATTCGTTGCGAATTGACAAGACTACGTCCTCGGCGACGAAAATCGTATGAAATCTCATAAGTGGGAAAGGGGCATAAGAGCTCTTGCTCGTTGATATGAAAATTCTCGGTTTGGGACCAAAGACCCTGACCCTGATGGCCTACGCTCGACTGATAACCCCAGCTTATTGTCCCTGAAGCATCTGTGTCTACCCATACCGTAGGTGGGGGAGAAGCCCACGTCATTATTGAGTGCAATATTTCTCTCCTCGCCCAGACCGACAGTAAGCTGTGAATTAATGGAGAAATTTTCCACAACTTTCCCGCCGGCAATAGCAGGAAATATTTGTTTCCTTCCAAGATTAATTTCTTTACTTTCAATCGGCCCAACTTTACAGTTAGTTGAATCCAATTGAGAGAGCCGACCAGGGATTCTCATGTCCTTATCGTGGTGTTCAGACTGTGGAGAAACATAAACAATTTCTTTTGAAATCTGTTGCGGTTGTCCACACTCTGATTGAGAGTAAGATTGGCTGTGTCCCAGACCAGCCCTATCCACTGAATTACCCGTGTGGGAACAAGATGTGACTTTGCCAAGTTGACCTTGAACCCTTGGGATTGTACATGGTTTATAATGTGATTGACATGGATGTTGCATAGTGTGACGCATGTCCACGTGTGAGCATGCTGTACAGAACGCCTAGTCATGCCCCACTCTCGCTAGGATCGTCAGGGCAGGAACTTTGGCTGTAGTCTATGTAGAGTTTCCTAACTTAGTTCATGTGAGCCGTTGTACTATAAGTATTATGAATATGTATTTTGTTTTCATCTGAGTCAACGAGTTCTATTTTATATCATTAGTTATAAGTATTGTGTGTAAAACTTATTTGTAATGATGGGAAGAGAAACAGCCACAGTTGGGGGTCAGTGGGTGCGCCAGGCGGGAGGTGGGCCTAACTCACTCGCATTCCTCCCTCCCTCAGTGCTAGGGGAGCCTTTGTGTATCCCAGAGGAGAGAGAGAAATTACGTAATGGTTGTCAGTGGGCTGTCCTTAGTAGTTCACGTTGGGCTCACTAGAGGGCCGGGTATAAAAGGGAAGTCTAGCCATTTTTTCATCAGAACTCATTAGGCAGAGCGACTTCTCATTTCCCTTGCTAACTATATATATTCTTCTGACTGATGGGAACTTTCTCTACTACCTTACATTCTTATTCCTCTTTTCCCTACCTGTTTAACTTCCATGGTCCCGTTGGTGCAGAGCTAGTCAGCCAACGTATTATCGCTTGAGTTCTCACGAGATACTTGCCTATTAGATAGCCTATTTTGGAAGGGTTGACTTAGAATAGGATTGATTTATGTTTGTTGCACTTGTATATGCATTTCCCTGTGTGTTATTATTATTATTCCTGTTTTCTGCTAGTCTAGGTAATGCTAGACTGGGGTAAGGCTTTTCTGTGTTACGAGTTGTTGTTTGATGCAGTGGTTAAGCGATAAACCTGCATACTCGTTTCGGTTCAGTGAAGCCTAGGTTGTCTTCGCGGCTGACTGTGTTGAGTTAATAATTTACAGTGCGTGAGGGCAAGAGCCTAACCACCCTGTATTTTATTAACAGTTTGTTTTTACTTTGTCAAGGAGCCGGGAGAAAACCAGATACAAGGGATCTGGATTTCTCAAAGTGCACTTGTTAGTTTTAATGTAATACTTTAAACAGTTGTGAGGACTTCGCTAGGCTACGAGCCGTTTTTGCTCAGTCACTGCTACCTTTTTGCCTACAGTACCCCAGCTAGACTTTACTCGATTAGTAGATACAGAATAGTATTGAAGCTTTCCTTATGTATGATATTGTTTATGCACTATTGATTTCATGTGTTGCAAGCTTGGCTACTTTAGTGATTAGTGGCCCACAAGCACAATCCGAGTAGGCTATTGCCGTTGCATTTGCGGAGTACTTCTTTTTAATGTTTGCCATTTACTATTGCATATTCTTTTAATTATTCTTATGCCAATTTAAGCCTTTAATAGTATTTAATTGCCAGTGTTTTTGCTTATTGAATTACTGTTCAAAATCCGATACGTACTTCTTACGAGCATCCGAGAAGCATCTAACTTTTTTCAGAAGATTCCTTGCTCGATGCTTAAGGACTATTAATTAACGTAACGTAATAGTGCCGATCCGAAGTACAGGGTGGTGGACTTCTTAAGTTCATAGTCAAGGGTGGATTACTTCGGCTTCGGCCAACACTATTCTTTGGTGTTGTTGTTTCTTACTTCATTGTTTGATTGTTGACCAGACTAGATAATTCCTGTCTCTTTATTAGTCTGTTGTTGAACACTAGTACCGAGTTCTTGTATACCCCGTTATAGCAGATTGAACTCTGGAGGGTATTGGTGTTTTTTGTTCGGCTGGCAGTACTCAGGGGTTGGGATCGTGTGTTTCCGTTGTGGCAGCGAGCCGTATTCGAGTCCTGATTGAGAGCCCTTGTGTACCCGAGTGCCAGTTCGTAACAAATGGCGACCTTGCTTAGGATTTTGTGAACAGTATAAATTTTTGCAGAGTTGTACAACATTTGTTTGTTTGTATTTTAGCGTGCATATTGAAGAATATTTTTTTTGTATGGCAATTAGTAAATCATTTAAGAGACTCCAGTTAATTTAGTAATTAGTGCTTGCATAGGAAGTTTAACACTTTTGTCTCGAGAATTTTTTTGTGGACTTCAGTATGTCGTGCATTAGCACTGACGATGAGCGAGAGATGTCATTTGAAGGTGTGCCGTTAGTAACCAGTGAGGAGGATGCTAGAGTTTTTGTGAGTAAGCGGTACCACGTGATGGAGGAGAGGCTGACTGGGGTGGATGTTTGTGGCTTGCACCTGATAGCCAAGGTTTTGGGCATTTCCAATGTAGCAGGGATGTCCAAGGGGGAGCTGATTTTCTGGGTGTTGCGTGGGCGACATGGGGTTTCGGAGGAGAGGGCGTTTGGGGGGGTTCCTCCCCAGATCCCCTCTCACTCGACTCCCACAGTGCTGTCCACTCAGTTACCGGAGGTTAGCACTCTCCCACAGAGGGATGAGAATTGGCAGATTGGAGTGCCCTCGGGTGGTGCACGTGGTGGTTCCCCAGTTTTTGCCCCCCCTCCTTCAGTAGTGGCAGCTCCCTCTTCCTGCCTGTCTCCAGATATGGTATTTAGACTTGAGCTTGCTAAGATTGAGGCTAGGAAGCAGGAGGATGAGACCAGGAGGCAGGAGGATGAGACGAGGAGGCATGAGATTGAGGTTAGGAGGCAGGAGGATGAGACCAGGAGGCATGAGGCTGAGCTTAGGTACGACTCAGAGAAATATTGTGCTAAATTAGATTTAGATAAGACTCGTGCAGAGTCGACAGGGACTCGGATGGACCGTGAGGGCCAAGTAAGAGAACAGTCCTTGGCCCACTTAGTCAAATTGGTGCCGGTATTTAGTGAAACTGAAGTCACAGAATTTTTTAATCGTTTTGAGAAGAAGTGTAGGGAGCATAATTGGCCTGAAGAGAAGTGGGCAGCTCTAGTCTCCTCAAGACTTACGGGTAAGGGTCTGAAGGCTTATGATGCACTGCCTTTAGAGTCTTGCATTGACTACCCAGAATTGAAGAGAGCTGTCCTACGGGCATACGAGTTGCAACCGGAAACATATCGATTGAAGTTTCGGGGTGTTACAAAGACTAGGGAGGCGACCTTTCTTGAACATGCCCGGGACTTAAAAGATGCACTTAAAAACTGGACACGTTCTGAGAAAGCTGAGACGGCAGAACAGTTGACTGAGCTGTTTCTGCTTGAGCAGTTTTATAAGTGTACTGGTGCAGAAATGACTTTAAATATTAAAGAAAAGAACCCAAGAACTCTTCAAGAGGCAGCTGAGATGGCTGACCTCAGGTTGTCGCTAATCAGGGGATGTGAATCTGTAAAGCGTGTTGATGCAGTTCCCAAGGGGCGCGATACTCCAAACCCTCGAGCTCAGGACAATCACTATAGATATAAACCTCAGTTTAAAAGCCAAGATACCAGGACTGAACCAAAGACTACAGCCGTCCCATTACAGAAGGGTCAGAACTCCGCCCCTTATCAGAAGAGACCGATAGGGGAAGTGGAATGTTTTCATTGTAGAAAGAAGGGGCATTATGCAAAATCTTGTCCTAGTAAGCCGCCAGCTGCAGCCGTGTCTTTGGTGCGCAGCATAGGTGTGGCTGAAATGTCGTCTGGATTTACCCAGGGTAGTTTGCCAGCGGCAGGGTCACAGGCTATGTATAAGACTCAGGAAGGCTCGTCCCCTGTCCGTGATGTCTTTTGCGCCCATAGAGGGACCGGTAGGGTAAGTTGGGCGGGTTGCCAGCATAAGGTGGAAGTTTTGCGTGATACTGGAGCTTCACAGACACTTTTGAAGAATTTCACGGGGCGACCAATTAATGCGGCACGGGTGGTTGTTGTTCAGGGTATTAATGCGACCAGGTCATACCCGTTGGTTCGTGTGGAGCTGGAAGTTGATGGTGTGATTAAGGACTTAGATGTTGGGATCGTTGAGAAATTGCCAGTGGAGGGCGTCGACCTTCTTCTCGGTAACGACTTTGCGGTGCCTACTTTAGAAGTTCCACCTTTAGTCGTTGCCGAGAGGCCGGCCGACGTGAGTAGGGAGGAACAAGAGTGGGTAGTGAGTTGTCAACGCCAACAGATGGCATGTGTGGTAACTCGTTCCCAAGCATTTAAGGTATCACAGCCTATTTCCCAGGCCACAGAACAGCGGAGGAAGGGAATTAAGGAGAAGCGGAAGGCTGGGAAAAGTTTGAAGAGTTTAGAACCAGTGGCTCTCCCAAAAGACCCAATAGCAGGACCTTTGACCGAGTCTGTTGTAACTCCAGTGCCTAACACAGTTGATAAAGTAGTGGAGGAGGCAGAGACTCAGAGACAGCACCGTTACCTGCAGCGAGAAAACCGGATGTCTAAGTTGGATGTTGGGGGAGGGCATGAGTTGTTGACCAAGCAGTTAGACATGTTGGCTCCCACCGACATTCGAAAGTTGCAATTAGAGGATCCAGAGGTTTTGCAGTGTACCAATGGGGCTGTGGAGTACGAAGAAGATAGGGATGCAAAGGCAGGGGATTTTTTTTTCGTTAATGGAATTTTATACCACCAATATCAAGATCCTAAAAGGAACTGGGAGGGCGGATCAGGTACAGTTGACCAGCTGGTCGTGCCAGAGGGCTGCAGGGAAAGTTTGCTTAGGTTGGCTCATGATTCTCCATTATCAGGACATTTGGGTGCCAAGAAAACGGTGGCGGCTTTGGGGAAATTGTTTTGGTGGCCTGGGATGAAGTCTCATGTGCAGTCATGGATAAACTCATGTGATATTTGTCAACGTGTCGGGAAACCGAACCAAGTTATTCCTAAGGCTCCGTTACACCCTATTCCTGTGATTGGGCCACCCTTTAGTAAAATTATTGTTGACATGGTTGGTCCACTCCCTCCCACTAAGGCTGGAAATAAATTTGTGTTAACCATAATGGATGTTGCCACTAGATACCCCAATGCATACCCTATGAAAAATGGAATGGCTAAGACGGTAGTCAGTAACTTGTTGTGGTACTTCTCAAGGTACGGGTACCCGGAGGAGATTCAGTCTGATCAGGGATCTAATTTCACCTCCAACATGTTCAAGCAAACAATGCAACAGCATGGGATACGAGCAGTAGTATCGTCAGCGTATCAACCTGAGAGTCAAGGGGTGCTTGAGCGGTGGCATGCTACACTTAAAAGCATGCTCAGGTGTTATTGTGCTGACAACGGTATGGATTGGGATCTTGGATTGCCTTATGTGCTGTTTGCTGCTCGGGAGGTACCTGGTGAGAGCCTGGGATTTAGTCCTAACGAGCTGATTTTTGGACACCGTGTCAGGGGCCCCCTTAACATGCTGAAAGAAATTTGGGAGGGGACTGTGCAGCCTTGTCCATTATTAAAGTATGTGCTTGAAAGCCGTGAGTGCATGCTTAAGAGTCTGGAGATGGCAGGTAGAAATTTGACAGAATCACAAGCTTTGATGAAGGACAGGTATGATCGCAAAGTGAGGCTCCGGAAGTTCACTGTAGGACAAGAGGTATTAATTTTGTTGCCTTTGGTTGGTAACCCCCTCTCTGCGAAGTACACTGGACCTTATAAAATTGTAGAAAAAATTTCAGACTTAGATTACCTTGTTGCCACTCCAGACAGGAGGAAAAAGAACCAGTTATGTCACGTAAACCTTATTAAAGAGTATGTGAGGCGCCCCTCTGAGCCTCTCACTGTCCCTGTGTTGGCTTGTTGCGGCCGTGGTGGAGAAGGAGAGGGGGACAGTCAAGCTTCAGAGGAGGATAGCTGGGATCAACATGTTTCAGCGGATCAGTGGGCGGGGAACTCGAGCCTAAGGGCTGACGAGGCTATAGCTCATTTGCCTGAGCCGCAGTTTGATGCTATCCGTCAGTTGTTCGGTTCATACCCCACTGTATTTGCTGAACACCCAGGCCTCACTACTCAGGCTATGCATGATGTTGACGTGGGGGACCATATACCCTTTAAGTCAATCCCGTACCGTGTGCCCCCCATAAAACTACCACCTCTGAGGGATGAGTTGGAGTATATGCTCGGTAGAGGGTTGATAGAGAAAGGCACAGTTAAGTGGACTTCCCCCGTAACACTGCAGCCTAAGCCAGATGGCAAGGTACGCTTTTCTATTGATTTCCGTAGGTTAAACGGTTTGACTCCAACTAACCCATATCCTCTTCCTCGGGTTGATGATAGTGTTGACAAAATTGGTAATGCTCGTTTTTTGTCTAAAGTAGATTTAGTAAAAGGTTACTGGCAAGTACCTTTGTCCGAGCGTGCTAAAGAAGTATGTGGTTTTGTTGTGGACGGGAGTACCTACCGGTGCAATGTCATGCCTTACGGACTTAAGAATGCACCAGCAACGTTTCAGAACCTGATAAATGAAATTGTAAAGGACATTCCAAATTGCACCGTATATTTGGACGATGTAATCATTTATGATGACGACTTTGAGAGCCATTGTGAGCACCTTGAGACCTTGTTCCGGAAACTTAGTGAAGCAGGTCTGGTAGTAAACTTGGCAAAGTGTGACTTCGTAAAAGCCACTGTGCAGTACCTTGGGTTTGTAGTGGGAAGGGGACAGGTGTGCCCTCCTCAGAACAAGGTACAGGCTATCAATAAATTTCCGCACCCAACAACCAAGAAGCAGATTATGAGATTCTTGGGTATGATAGGCTACTACAGACGCTTCATAAAAGGTTACTCAACGGTGTTGGCACCTCTCACAGATTTGTTATCTAAAGACAAAAAGTTTTTGTGGGCACCTGAGTGTGAAAAGGCTTTCACTTTGGTGAAACATTTGCTATGTACTCACCCGATACTCAGGGCCCCAGACTTTAACAGGCCTTTTCAGCTGGCAACAGATGCTAGTGGTGTAGGGGCTGGTGCCGTCTTGCTACAGACAGACAATGAAGGTGTGGAACACCCAGTAAGTTTCTTTTCTAAGAAGTTCAATGCTGCACAAAAGAACTATTCTACAATAGAAAAGGAATTACTGGCGATTGTGCTGTCGCTCAGGCACTTCGAGGTGTATGTTCCAGCCTATGGCCCAGTCGTGGTTATCTACACTGATCATCACCCTTTGAGATTCCTGATTCAATTTCACAATCGCAATATGAGACTGACCAGGTGGTCTTTGATGTTGCAGGAGTATAACCTGGACATCCGTCATATTGGTGGATGTGACAATGTGATCGCGGATTGTTTATCAAGGGTGGATGATCAGTCCTAGGCTATCACAGGTGTGTGGGTTTGAGTGGAGGAAAATAGGCTGCCCTTATAGTGCAGCCGGGAAAAACATATTAAAATATAAAAATCGTATAAAAACTCTTTCTTTTGATATAGGTAATCGCATAAGTTTGTCATAGCCTATAGAGTTTGAGTAGTCCACGAACTATCAAACGGCTGAGCTGCTGTAAGCTCGCTCTGGGAGCATGATATTGTGTCTTTTTGCTATTGTTGGGAGGAGTTATAAAATGTGATTTTTTTTTTTAATAATAAGATGTGTTTTGGTGATAAACTCAGCTTTGTAACTCAGGTGCGGTCGCTGGGTGTGAGGGGCTTGATGGGGTTCTGTGTTTGTCAGATTTTAGCTCAGGGTTGAGCGAGTAAAATCTTGGGGGAGGTGTGACGCATGTCCACGTGTGAGCATGCTGTACAGAACGCCTAGTCATGCCCCACTCTCGCTAGGATCGTCAGGGCAGGAACTTTGGCTGTAGTCTATGTAGAGTTTCCTAACTTAGTTCATGTGAGCCGTTGTACTATAAGTATTATGAATATGTATTTTGTTTTCATCTGAGTCAACGAGTTCTATTTTATATCATTAGTTATAAGTATTATGTGTAAAACTTATTTGTAATGATGGGAAGAGAAACAGCCACAGTTGGGGGTCAGTGGGTGCGCCAGGCGGGAGGTGGGCCTAACTCACTCGCATTCCTCCCTCCCTCAGTGCTAGGGGAGCCTTTGTGTATCCCAGAGGAGAGAGAGAAATTACGTAATGGTTGTCAGTGGGCGGTCCTTAGTAGTTCATGTTGGGCTCACTAGAGGGCCGGGTATAAAAGGGAAGTCTAGCCATTTTTTCATCAGAACTCATTAGGCAGAGCGACTTCTCATTTCCCTTGCTAACTATATATATTCTTCTGACTGATGGGAACTTTCTCTACTACCTTACATTCTTATTCCTCTTTTCCCTACCCTGTTTAACTTCCATGGTCCCGTTGGTGCAGAGCTAGTCAGCCAACGTATTATCGCTTGAGTTCTCACGAGATACTTGCCTATTAGATAGCCTATTTTGGAAGGGTTGACTTAGAATAGGATTGATTTATGTTTGTTGCACTTGTATATGCATTTCCCTGTGTGTTATTATTATTATTCCTGTTTTCTGCTAGTCTAGGTAATGCTAGACTGGGGTAAGGCTTTTCTGTGTTACGAGTTGTTGCTTGATGCAGTGGTTAAGCGATAAACCTGCATACTCGTTTCGGTTCAGTGAAGCCTAGGTTGTCTTCGCGGCTGACTGTGTTGAGTTAATAATTTACAGTGCGTGAGGGCAAGAGCCTAACCACCCTGTATTTTATTAACAGTTTGTTTTTACTTTGTCAAGGAGCCGGGAGAAAACCAGATACAAGGGATCTGGATTTCTCAAAGTGCACTTGTTAGTTTTAATGTAATACTTTAAACAGTTGTGAGGACTTCGCTAGGCTACGAGCCGTTTTTGCTCAGTCACTGCTACCTTTTTGCCTACAGTACCCCAGCTAGACTTT
This sequence comes from Paralithodes platypus, assembly GCA_032716605.1. Classification (NCBI taxonomy): domain Eukaryota; kingdom Metazoa; phylum Arthropoda; class Malacostraca; order Decapoda; family Lithodidae; genus Paralithodes; species Paralithodes platypus. The sequence goes on along the minus strand of CM064480.1, from coordinate 20,656,853 downwards.
ACTCGATTAGTAGATACAGAATAGTATTGAAGCTTTCCTTATGTATGATATTGTTTATGCACTATTGATTTCATGTGTTGCAAGCTTGGCTACTTTAGTGATTAGTGGCCCACGAGCACAATCCGAGTAGGCTATTGCCGTTGCATTTGCGGAGTACTTCTTTTTAATGTTTGCCATTTATTATTGCATATTCTTTTAATTATTCTTATGCCAATTTAAGCCTTTAATAGTATTTAATTGCCAGTGTTTTTGCTTATTGAATTACTGTTCAAAATCCGATACGTACTTCTTACGAGCATCCGAGAAGCATCTAACTTTTTTCAGAAGATTCCTTGCTCGATGCTTAAGGACTATTAATTAACGTAACGTAATAGTGCCGATCCGAAGTAGAGGGTGGTGGACTTCTTAAGTTCATAGTCAAGGGTGGATTACTTCGGCTTCGGCCAACACTATTCTTTGGTGTTGTTGTTTCTTACTTCATTGTTTGATTGTTGACCAGACTAGATAATTCCTGTCTCTTTATTAGTCTGTTGTTGAACACTAGTACCGAGTTCTTGTATACCCCGTTATAGCAGATTGAACTCTGGAGGGTATTGGTGTTTTTTGTTCGGCTGGCAGTACTCAGGGGTTGGGATCGTGTGTTTCCGTTGTGGCAGCGAGCCGTATTCGAGTCCTGATTGAGTCCTGATTGTACCCGAGTGCCAGTTCGTAACAATAGACTCTCTGACTCCGCCACTACCAGTCAGTCGTCTAGGTACCACAACACCTTGATCCCCTGATTTAACATTGGCATGAGGGCCTGCCGGACTAATTTCGTGAATATTCTCGGTGCTAGGTTCAACCCGAATGGCATTCTCTGAAAGACATAAGTCTCTTGCCTGATCCTCAAGGTGAGGAATTTTTGGAACCTTTTGTTTACCGGGACATACCAATAGGCGTCTGTCAGGTCTAACGAGCACAGCCACCCTTGGGGCCGAAGTGTTAGCCTGATGTGATTCACAGTGAGCATCCTGAGTGATGCGTTGTGAATGTGTGTGTTCAAACTAGATAGATCTACGACTGGTCTCATCTGAACACTGTCCCTCTTTGGTACGAGAAAAAGTCTGGACGTGAAAACAGGGCAAGTTGGATTGACCGGGACAATGATATGCTTGGTGATCATTTCCTGGACTAGTGACTCCACCTCTAAAGAAACATGTGTGACTTCTAGAGTTTGACGTAAACGAGGTCGCCGGAGCCACCGCCAGGTGATGCCCTTGCGTACCACTGTCCTTGCCCAAGTTTCCTGGGGCCAGGCCCGGTGACACGCCCGAAATGATCCAGTTACTTGACTGGGTCTGTCCAGAGGAACTACCCTCAGATCTAACTCGCCTGCGATAGGCCCCGGGAGAGAGAGAGTTTGAAGTGTGACTAGTTTTTTTTTATGGTGGAGGGGTAGGGTTAGACGGCTGACTGGTTTTGGCAGATGTCGATCCCTGAACTGATTTGTGTTGTGACTTATTCTTATACCACTTTCCTGATTGTTTTCCCTGTTTAGGCTTGAGCGAAGTACTTCCCTGTGCCGGAGGAGACATGGGGCCCTGAAAGGGCTTGGAACCACTAGTTTGGGACTTACCACTGCTCTTAGGCTTGGAGTATGGTTTCTTAAAGTGATCCTTCCTAGCCTGGGAAGTAGTTGGCTGTAAGCTGTCCACCATATTGTACACTGCTTTCCAAGTCTCAGGGTTCAGCAAAGATGAAGTTAACACTGGTGACAAGGTTACCCGGCGACTAATGTCGTCCGGTAACTTTTTCACCATATACACTCTCAGATCTTGACGTGCACGGACAGCCTCCAACAAGGCTATCCGTATGTCCCCCAAAGACTGAATGGAATTCTGTAACAGAAGCCGCCGGAATAAATCCGTGGCCTTCTTAACATCCTGATCAGAAATAGCTGCTATAGTCCTGGTGAGGGACTGGGCTATTTGGCGACTTAGCAAAAATTGTGAAAAGAGTCTGTAAGCTTTATTCCTCAATTTAAAGTCTCTATCCAGGTGTGCCGAAGGGGGGGGGGGGGGGAGGGGGGTAGAAAAGGGCTCCTGCAAGTCCCTAGTGACAACTTAGGGGCAGAAAGGAATTCAAAAAGTGCAGGCGGAACCCCTCCTGCGTGATTTATTGGTAATGAAAACCAAAGATGGTTGTCTTGAGGAATTTGATGGGAGGATTTTGACGTTATTGTTGCTGCGAATTGTTGCGCCTCAATCTCCCAGTCCCTCCACGGACCTAGACCTACCTGCCCCACCTGCAAGACTGGATTGTTTGACTGATCTAGCACTGGAGTTGTATCCAACTCCGGCGTTAGCGTATTGAGAGATTTTATATAGTTTACGCCGTCAGTCTTTGTCCAATCCGCAAAGAGTCGAGCAGATGAGGAAGGAGGTAAAGCCGAGGTAGGTGAATATACAAAAAAATCATAAAAATAAACATTGGGGATAGCCTTGATTGTTACATCTAAGAGTTGACCCTGTTTGTCTTTGGCTCTTAACTTCTTGTTCTTACTCATCTCAATTACCCACTCACTAGTTTATCTAGAGGAGGGGGAGTAATGTCTGTGATGACACGGACATTGGTAGTCATCAAGGAGGCGGGCACTGCAGTGCCACTCGCCGAGGTAGTCGCCTGAGTTACGTTAATAGGGGGAAGTGACATATTAGGTGGCACAACAACTCTGGTAGGTTCTAGTGGTCGCACAACTGAACCAATCGGGGGAGCTCCCGGCGTAGCTGTGGGAGTCTCCTGAGGTTGCTGAGGAACATTGTATTGTCTCATAACCCTATGTAATATGTAGTCAAGATCATCGGTTGTTATACACTTACTGTGTGACCCTTTGGATGATTCAGATACCACTTCTGACCCTTCCTCAATTTGTCCTGGTTGAGCTGAGGACAGTTCCACGTCCTCCGGCTCTTCATGTATTTCCACTACCGGTTGTCGCCGGAGCTCAGACAACCGGACATTCTCTGGCCACACTAAATCTGGTACTGATGATGGGATGGTTTCTATATTAGCACTTTCCCTAGTATCTCCCTGTGCCTGACCATTGGTCTCTACACTTAAAGGAGGGGGTGCATGGGTTGAGATAAACATGGAATAATAATCGCCAGCCTACACATAATTATCTTGCAAAATGCAATGGCACCGAAATAGTTATTAACAATGGTATAAAGGATATTGTGGATCGTCTAAACCGGACCTGTGACGTCATAGGAGTGTAAGTCCACCATTCAGTCCAGGATGAGGATACTGGTGTGACGTCACTATGATGTCACAGGTCTGGTGTAGATGATCCAGAAAATCCTTATACCATTGTAAATAATTATTTCAGTGCCATTGCATTTATCAAGATAATTATGTGTAGGGTTGGTGATTATTATTCCATGTTTAGCTCAACCCATGCACCCCCACCTTTAAGGGTTCAGAGTGCCTCCACACGCTACGCCATTGTTCAATAGGATTCTGGGAGTCTGGTATCACTTGACTTCCTTGAGAACCTTCATAGTCCTGGTGTCCACTAGCCGTGTAGCCACGGTATTGTTCAGCTAACACTCTCTGAGAAGCTATGGGAGGCCTACGTAATGGTAAGTTAAAGTTTAATTTTGGAATGGCAAAATGAACATCTCTTTGTACCCCAAAGACTCCTCAGACCCGTCCCTGGGAGTCGACTCAGCCCCCTCCGTCCCTACCTCGGAGCTGCCAGATTGGTAGAGGCGGAGGGTGGTGGCCGCGACTCCGGCGTTAGCCGGTGCCGCGACTGCGTCTCCTCCTTGCGGGAACTTTTATGACCCTTATCAGATTTCCTGTGGCTTGACGCCGCCGCGTCATCCTTATGTCTCTTGTGAGACCTAGAAGTCTCTGCTGAAGACTGCTTGGACCGCTTGAGGGGCGACCTTGACCTGGACCTGGACTGGTCCCGTGGTGAAGGCGAACGCGCCCTCGTGTGGCGGCCGGGGGGCGTTGCCTTGCTCGAGTCACTATCACTGCTACTCACTAACTCTTTCGATAGAATTTTGGGCTTAGCTTTAGATTTTGGAGTTGATTTAGCAGGTGATTTAAGAACCAGTGATTTTATAACTAGATGCTCCCAGAGAGCTTCATCATCACAATGAATGATGACATTGCCCTTATGGGCAATGTCTTTTGAATAGGCATTAAACAAAATCTTAATTTCTTTCAGTGCCACTAGGCACGATTGGTCTCTCTTACTAAACAATTCAGAACGTAGCTCAGAGCAAATGGGACACCTCTTAGTAACCCAGAGGTTACTAGGCACTTAACGCAGAGTTCATGTGCAAAGACCGGAATGCGAGAGCAAGTGGGTGTAGCACAAAGAGTAACAAGAGGCATGATGGAGCTAAATATGACCCCCCCCCCCTTCCCCTGTAGACCTGTGCCGCTTTCTGATGTGTTGTGATCTGGAAATAGAAAATTTCCAGGAATCAATGCTCATAAGGATAAACCGAGAGGTTCACACATCATCAACACCCCCAAATACGCCGGAAAATTAGCTATAGACCAACCGCTACTCTAATCTTCCGCTGTACTTGGTTTTGAAAAAGCCTTGATGACTTTTTCGTTTTCTAGAACTGCTTACCTGTGACAAAGTGTCACCGGCCCAAATTAACCCTTTAACCCTCCAGCCCTGGGTACTCTAGCTCGCGACTGTGCTGTGGTACCGGGGGTTTTGACGATCTTTGGGCTATGTTAACTCATCTGTAATTCAATAAATATGGCATGTAATGTTATGAATAAAAAAGTAAAATGTTCCACAAACCTTCCTCTGTAGAATGCCGTTGAGTAGAGGTCTCTAGCCCCAGTGATTGGATAATGGTGAGCGCGGGAAGACGAGTGCTTTTCGGCGGCAAATTCTTCCCGTGTTCGGATGCGTCGCCCCGGCCACGGCTACCACGCACCTAGCCGCTCGTCGCGCCAAAGTGTTTATCTCCCTTAGACGATTTTAGTGTTTGATATTGAGAATGTGATGTTTATTTGATATTTTTATAGTTATTTTGAGGCCAATTATATAAAGTATGTTTATTAGGGTATCACTGTCACTAATATTGCTCATTTTCACTCGATACCGTACATTTTATTAGTAATTGAGGTAGGTTATTGTTATATTAGGTACTGATTATTCGTTATCACAGGTGTTTATTATACTTTGGCCATCAAGTATTGGGTCTTGTGTCACTTTCACTTTGATAAATATGCTTTAGAGAGTGTCACTGTCACTGATAATGCTCATTTTCACTCGATACGGTACATTTTATTAGTAATTGAGGTAGGTTATTGGCATATTAGGCACTGATTATTCGTTATCACAGGTGTTTATTATACTTTGGCCATCAAATATTAGGTCTTGTGTCACTTTCACTTAGTTATATGCTTTGTAAACGTTTTATATACAATTTATTGTGTCTTTTTTCACTGATTTATATATTTCTATAGGTTCTAATCATATGAATGTCACTTATTATATACATATGTGTCACTTTCACATATTATTATGGTGTAATTGTATTTGTATAAATGTTCTCATAATACATGACTTTTGTATAACAATAAATTGTTTTACTTCCACTGTTTGCCTATATATATACTGTACATATTGTCATTATCTTTGGCACTTTCACTATGATTATTAGAACTCCTGCTTGGAGTGGTAATCAAAGAAGCACCCTTCAGCACAGAGTGCTACCCTGCACTCCACACACTCCAGGGTGGACTTTTTACCTGACCTCGCCCTCAGCCTGGTGTTGTAGCAGACATGGCACCGCTTCTGCTGCGTTCTTCCTGATGCTGACTGAGGCAGGGAAACAAGCCTGTGCATATTCATGTAATATGCACAGTGCAAGCGGTCAGTAGCGGCGGGCCCAGCATGTGCCACTGCCCTCTGTGGCATAGCATACTTCTCCAGGAGCTCCTTCAACACCTGCTTTTGGAACCTCCGCAGGCTATTGAACTTCCTGGGTGTGTTCTCATTCCGAAGCTTGTAGATGTTGTAGGCGTTCAGAATGGACATGTCCACCATGTGTAGAAAGAACTTTTTGTACCATCTGCACGAGGTACGCAGGCAGTCAATGAAGCCTATCTGCATGTCGGACTTGTCCACCAGCCTCATGTTGATGTTGTAGTCCAGGACAGCATCGGGCTTGGTCACCTTGGCCTGGGTGCGGTGATCCACCTTGCCAGTCTCCACCATTTCCCCCTTGTGGATGGTGCTCAGGAGGTTGACCTTCCGCTGGTCGTGCCAGTGGATAGCCAGAATGGGCCCCGACTTCTTCCTGAACACATCACCTTTTTTGGTCTTTGGAGGGAAAGTTGGCATGCCCTTCCTTTTCCCTCATACTGTGCCTACAGTCCCCGTCTTGCGCTCAAGCAGGTACTTTGAGAGAGTGGGGGACGTGTAGTAATTTGTCAGTGAAGAGGACGTGATTCTTGTGGAAAGAGCGGTCCATCATGGCTTGCACCACTGCTCCGCCAAAGCCAATGAGGGGGTCCACAAGCACGTCCCCTTCCTTCCCGCTGTAGATCAGGAAGTCCAGGACATAGCCAGTTTGGCAGTCGCACAGCACAAAGAATGTTATGCCAAAGCGATGTATATTTGAGGGGATGTACTGCCGGAAGCTGAGTTTTCCCCGGAACAGCACAAGAGACTCGTCAATGACGACCTTGCAGAAGGGCTTGAAGTAGGAGGTGAAGCGTTCTCGCATCATTTCGTACAATGTCCTAATCTTCCACAGCTTGTCTGGGAGGTGGACGTCGGTGTTGGTGACAAGATGGAGCGCTGCGAGGATATCAAGGTACCGGTCGCGAGACATATATTTCCCGAACGCAGGGGTGGATATGAGATCATTGGTGATCCAATAGTCAGGCAACCTATGCTTCTTGACATGAGGCATTAGCATGGTGAGTGCCAGGAACACCATGAACTCGTGATGAGTCACGTCAGTCCACTGCCTCATGTGGCCCTTGGTCACCTTGCCCAAAAAGTGGACCTGGAATTGGTGCTGCTTATTTGTTTCCTTGGTAACATACCCTACCACCTCCTCATCAAAAAAGGCCTCAAAAAGTTTGTGTGGTGGAGCATTGGGGCCTGCTGGAAAATTGGGGGTAATGCCTGAACCCTCCTGTACCTCATCAAAAGCTGGCACATCAGGGTTGTACTCATCCCCGTCAACTACGTCTTGCCACTGAAAAACGTAGAATGGGTCTTGTCGACGCTGACGAGGAGCTCCAGCTGGTGGCCCAGCACGCCCACGGCCAACTCGGGAGGCGCGCGCCCTAGGGCGGCGAGGGCGGCGGCCAGGGCGGCGGCCAGCACGACGCCGGGCCAAGCGGATGGGTTGAGGGTCGTCCATGTCCATGTAGTCATCGTCAGAGTGGTCATCTTGCCCTGACGGTGGACCTACATAATCATGGCCAGAGTCTTCTGAGTGGTGCCCTTCATCATCAGTGGCTCCCACATAATCTGGCGGGGAACGAGTGATGCGTGGGCGGCGTGCGGGTGGGCGAGGTGGGGAAGGAGTGGCAGGTGAGGCTATGTCCCCCCGAGGTCCTGGGCTCCTTGGCCTGCGACGAGTGACAGAAAGCAATGCTTCACTGTCACTAGGCCCAGGTATTGGTGATGCGAGCTCAAATACTTCTTCAGGAACACATGTTGAAGGCAGGAGAGGTGGGGAGGACCGTGGGGAAAGTTGCGGGGGCGTATGGCTGGGGCGGGCAGGGGTGGACGCCACGGGAGCCTTGAACAAAGCCCGCTTACTTTTCTGTCCTTTTTTGGCATATTTCCTGCCTTTCCCCTTTTCGGCAGCAGTATGTCTCCTGTCGGGGGACCTAGGAGGCAAATAGGCCGAAAGTGGGGGGTCCTCAACCCTTGGCAGTGGTGGGGGTGGTGGGGAAGAATGCGGGGCACCCGGGTCATCTTGGGTGGCTTGGGTAGATAAGGGAGACAATGGCGGGCGAGATGAGTCACCACGCTCACCCTCACTCACAGCCTCATCCTCACCAAGTCTTTTGGCTTCTTCCCTAGCTGCCGCGGCCGCCTTTTCAAGTATTTGCTTCTTATATAAGTGTAGCTTGAAAGGCGATTTAGCTGGCGAAGGGCTTGGAGTCGTGTCACTCATGTGAAACTTGGAGAGTGACCTTGAACTCTCCCACTCACTCACTCTCTGCACTTCACTGTCTTCAGGTAAAACAGCTTCCTCAAAAGCTGGTACATCACCTTCATCACTCTCATGTTCAATCGCAAATCCCACGAATTGCTCGTCTTTGTCACTCTCATCGCCATAATCACTCAACTGATAATTAGCCGAGTTATCACTGCCTTCATCATCAACATTATGCTGTGCATCAGCACGCTCATAAAGTCTCAATGTCGTCTCAATACCTCCGGGAGATAACACATTTAGGCGATGGTGTCGGGGTAAGGCGCGACGAACTAGGGCGGGCGTCGTAGGGAGCACGGTATCGGACACAGCGGAATCACTATTTGGCGTACTCTCCATGATGGCGTCGGGGTAGATACTGTTGCTGTGGCGTAGTTTACGTCTGGTGGCGCCACCTACCCTCCCACGATACCAAAAATTTACGCGCGGCATTCGAAAGCACGTACGCAAGCAATGGGCGTTCAAGAGCCCTTCCGGGTTGCGCGGGCCGAGTTTGTTATGGGCGTTCAAGAGCCCTTCCGGGTCTGGAGGGTTAATTAACTAACGGATCGTCTAGTAGGACCTGAGGGATAGTTAATTACCTCACTGGACTTTTCCGCCGGGAATTATAAGTCAAATCATGCCGCATGAGGCTATCGGTTTGGGCGAGTTCACTTGGCCGGGCTGAGATTACTTCCCTTAGGAATTTCCATTTCCGCCGGAAGTCTAGTGGTACAGCACACCACGCCGGGTTATTTGGAAGTTTCCTTTCTCGCCTGCTAGGCGAGTATCCGGCATCAATACACAGAAAGATCGCCGGAAGAAAAAAACAAACTTTGAAGGTACCGACTTATCTGAGAAAGTCAGCCACCCCCAAAAAACTCCACCAAATAAGTCAGAACGTCTCCTGACACTCTGCTAGCATGTATAATATCACCACATGAAAGCGAGAGTCACATCTTAGGCTAAAACACTGTATTAATTAAGCAATACAAAATACCCCTAGCCTACTAAGAATACCCCTACTGAGGCTGGCCACGAGGCTCATGGTAATAATCACACTGAATATGTTACCCTTACCTCTGAAGACACAGCAGCAGCGAACGAATAAAACCCCACGCCCGAGGGGAAAAAGGAGCAAACACGGACTCTGGAAAGCTCCACACCACGTGTGACAACTCTTGAACCAGAGCGTCTGCTAAATAAAAATAGAATGCAACTACCTCATAGAGATGGCCTGAAGCATCGTTCTGCGGATGTAGTACCCTAATTGAACACTTCCCTGCGGGCATACTAATGGAGCTGCCAGTCCTAGCTAGTCTAAACCTATTCTATAACAACTCAGATATATACAAATGAGCAAATGACTCACTAGAGTTGAGCGAACGAAGAATAAAGCGGAGCACTGGCGAGGCACCTCTACAAAGATGACCGCAGGGGAAGGAAGAGGGAATGGAGTCGCTGGGTTCAGCGTCTCGGGTAGAATCCACAAAAGACATCCACAAGTTGGAAAGCCTTAATATCTCTATCTATCTATCTATTGCCTTACTCCCCTTAATGAGGGTGGCCATACACAGAATGCCCCCAAGCAGACCTACTCCCTGTAAGAGGGACAACCCGAGCCAGTTTACTGAAGGACATACAGGATTGACCACTCAATTTAGGATCCGTCCGACTCCGAGGCCCTCTGTGTATAATGTTAGCACTATTTTTCTACAGAGGTGTTCGGCTAGTCCATCCACTAACCTGCCTTACCCTTAAGCAGTACGGATTTGTATCAGGTTTACTCCCCTAGACAGGTTGCCGACCAAGGCTGACGAGTCCCATCCACCCAGATTTTTATAAAGTTGTGTCCCTTAGATGGGTTGCCGACTAAGGCTAACGAGTCCCATCCACCCAAAGTTTTTTCGTAGTGAGTACCCAATCATAAAGACAATTCCATAAGAGAATTAGCGTTACACTTATGATGTTAGTACTCTTTCCCCTGCGGCGGGTGTTTCAAACAGGCTGACCGCGGGTGTTTGAAAGAGCACTATTATATTAATAGGGATATCGTCAATGATGGAGGGGCCACTAATAAATAAGCAGGAATGGAGGTATGGAAATGGAGGTAAAACAGAGAGTATGTGAAGGAAGGAAAGTTTTCGGAGCAATGGGAAGTATGTGGAAGGTGAGAAATCTTGGAATGAAAGTTAAAAGTGCAATGTATCCAGGAATTTTTGTGCTAACAGTGATGTCTGGGGCTGAGACATGGGCTCTGAAGGCAAAGGAGAGAAGAAAGCTGGATGTGATGGAGATGAACTGCTTGAGGAGAATGTGTGGAGTTACTGTACTTGTAGAGACAGATTGAGGAATGAAGAGATACGTAGGAGAGTGGGGCAGCAGGAACATTTGTCAGCCAGAGTGGACAGAAGGGTGCTGCGCTAATATGGTTATGTTGAACGAATGAAAGATGAAAGGCTTACAAAGAGAATATGTGAGTCAGATATAAGGGGAGATAGAGGGGTAGAAAGACCCCCATTGAGATGGAGAGACTGTGTAAGACAAGCTTTGGATGATAGATGAATGACTATAGATCAGGCAAGGGAAGTGGTAATAAACAGGAATGAATGGAGAATGCTTGTGACTGGATGAATGTAAACACGGTCGTTTGGGAGAGAGGGTCATGCGCCAGTTGGACTAGATAGTAGTCCATCAGGCGCCTGGCCCAGGAAGCCGGTGGCAATGAAGGGTGCGCCTGGAAGCATGGTGGGCGGGCTTGTGGTGGTACAGCTTCGCTGCGGGTCTGCCTGCGGAAATCGGCGCCTCTCCGGGGGATCTGGGACCTGGGAATCTTTTGCTGGGGACCCCAAATGGGCCTGGGTCTCTGGATATTTCTCCTGGGCGACCTAGATATGTGTGATTTTGTGTTTTGTTTTGTTTTGTTTTCTGATGTGTTGTGATGTCCCTGTTTGGGCTCTGTCTCGAGTCGTCCACCCCCATAATTATACATACACACTAACAAATACTGCACAGTACTTTACTATATTTATCAATTTACAGTATTTCGGTATTACTGTATGCATTTTCATCACCTTTTTTTAATATTTTGTACACATTAGTTACCGTACTGATTTGTTGTTGCAACAACAACCGTACAGAGTAATGTATGTAGGCTTCTCCCATATCCTGTAGTAAGAGTTTATAGGTACTAATATACATTATACAGTACTACATTTTTAAAATTGTATTACTTTTTATTTCCTACTTTGCATAGAGGGTCATTACATATCAGATTTTTAAATGTGTATGCAATATTTTCATTATAATCTAAATTGCTTACATTTGGGGGCACTTGTAATGTGCTCTGATTGCGGTTTTCTGTAGTTGTAGTCCTGCAACCTTTCCCTCATCTTAACTTTATTCCTCTGTTCTGTCAAGGTTAATTTTTCTTGCAATATCATCCTTTTCTGTTGGTGTTTACAACCTGACGAGCTAGGATGGCTGATTCAGCAATTTTGTCAATTACTTCTGCTGCTTAAGGGTGAATAGTTTCCTTCATCGACCTTTAACTCAAGACAATGTCCTACTTGGTGGGGATAAAAAGACAATTGATAAGGTTTAAAAGCGAAATATTACTAACATTCCAATGAAAGAAGTATCAGAAATACAGTATAAACGAAGTAATGAGTAAATAATTATTTCTATATATGAAATATTAACATTTAGGACATGAATTATGAATAGGCATGCAGTACATAAGTAAAGATAAGCATTATGGAAGAGATTTGTTAGTGGCCACCCCGTCAGGGATTAGGGCATCTGTCAATAGATAGATAAGATAACTGCATAATTATGTATACCATCAAACTCGTAGGAAAGTCTTAGTTTAATTAAATAGTTAGACATGTTAACAAACAAGTGCTTTGTGGTTTACATGAACACTATTGTAATCTACAATAGTCACTATAGTCCTACCATTCCAAGGAGGCGATTTGGGTGGCTCAGTCTACCCTTTACACGTTTCCAAATGGTCACCCACGCAATTATCTTTTATAGTACCCTGCCCTGTGTGTGTGTGTGCGTGTGCGCGTATAGGCCTACGTATGACCCTGATCTGAAGGACCCATGTGGTCTTCATACACTTTGTATTCATGGTATTATATCCCTATATAGAGATATATATTTTATATAGCTGTAAATGTTTGAATTAGCCGAGTCGGACAAAAGCCTGGCGTGTGCGTGTGTGCATATACAGTATGTATGACCCTGACCTGAACTACCCGCGTAACCTACAGACAATGTTGCAAAAAAACTTGTGCCATATGTAGAACAAAGTCATTATTTATATCCTCCAAAACTTGTGCCATATGTAGAACAAAGTCATTATTTATATCCTCCAAAACTTGTGCCATATGTAGAACAAAGTCATTATTTATATCCTCCAAAACTTGTGCCATATGTAGAACAAAGTCATTATTTATATCCTCCAAAACTTGTGCCATATGTAGAACAAAGTCATTATTTATATCCTCCAAAAGCGATATCATTCATAAAAACCATATAGTTTCTTTGGACAATTAGATCAATACTGAATATTCACAATTAATTTAAAGTAGTAAATAGCTAAGAATATGAAATTTTTGTATATAATTATACATTTGGCAGTTCACATTTGTGATCTGACTACACCCAAACTGCCTCCTTGGAGTGGTAGGACTACACGTATATCACTTTATACAAACATACATACACAAATTTAAAGACCGAGTGCTCCTCACAAAATGCGGTTCTGGTCTCACGTCCTAATGGCAGTGTTCCAGGCAACCCTGTTAACTCATAAGCTGCGCAGCTATGGTATTTGAAAGTGCCCGCCATGCGGTTATTTGGTACATTCCTTACAAAAATCGTCAATTTAACATATACAGTCCATCCTCCAAATTTGCGAGATTATGGGCGAAATGCTACCTCGCAAATTACAAATTCACAAATTTCAAACAACATAGCTTATGGGAATAATTACTTATGGGCGGCACCCGCCAAATTTCCTTATTAGTTAGTACATTTATATCGGTTGTGGGACACATTTATACATACAGTCATTATGGCAGGGGTTGCTGGTGGAGAAGTGGAGCGATGTGGAGAGCTGGAGCAGTGTGGAAAGTGTGGAGTGGTGGAGGCGGAGGCGGAGGGTTGACCTTTACCTTGAGCAGGGGAGGCGGCGAGGGGTGTATCGTCCTCGCTACTGCTCACAATTTCAGCAATTTCTTTAAATTCGTTTTGTTTGTCAGTTTCCTTCCTCATCTTGCCATGGACAAATTTATAGTACAACAACTTGGCTTTGCTATAACTTCTTGATCAAGTGGCTGAATTTTGAAGGTTGTATTTGGTGGTAAAAATACAACTTCAACTCCAGGGTCATCAAGATGGCGGGAAACCAAATGCTCTCCAGGGTACGCTGGTTATTTCCCGCGAAATAACCGTTATTTACATGAATCCAAATGTTATTTTAGAAAGTGGGTAACTATTCTGACTTGCCATTATTGCCGAAAATTTTATTTAAGAAGTCTTTATTGGCGGGGTGTTTGTTGGCTTAATTAGGCCTAATTGGCTAGACGTTTGGGTTGCAAGGCGAGGCGAGGCACCCCTACTGGGCCTCACCGCCTCTCTTTCCCCCACCCTGCCCTCCTCAGCCAACACAGCCACAAATGTGGATTAGGGGGTCGCAAATTTAAAGGAAATGACAGATTTCCCTTATAATTCTACGGGCTTGTTCGCACATGTGGAATCGGCCTCGCAAATATGGAATATTATGTATTTTTTCCAATTTTGACCCCCCATCGCAAATATGGAGGATCGCATATTTCAAACTCGCAAATTTGGAGGATGGACTTATAATTAATACTTATCCATATGTGCCTATTTTACTTTTAATATGAACATATGAACATTGGAAAGCAATAAAACAAGTGGTAACAGCAATTGGCTGGTGAACATTGTATATTTAATAGTGGCCCCTCCATCATTGATGATGTTGCCTATTAGTATAATAGTCTCCATTCAACACCCACGTCAGTCGTTTGAATCAACCGCCGCGAGGAAGAAAGAGATTCATCTTCATAAGTGCAACGCTACTTCTCTTATGGTGTCGTCACAGATCGGGTACCCGCTACGAAAAAACTTCGTAAAAAATAAGAGAACAAAAAAGGGAAAACAAATTTCCCATCTTAACACTGTTATTTACACGCTTCCTACATTCGGTGGATTTTCTTGCATTGTGGCTTCTTGCCGTCTCTCGCCAAGCGCAACGATTCCTCCTTCTCTTCCTCGCGGGCCTAACGTCAACACCAGTGCCCCCGCGCTCCGGCTTCATTCGACGCTCGCTCTCCTTTAGTGAGTCTTTTGCTCATTTGTATGTATCTGGGAGTTAGTGAGCAGGGTTAGACTAGCTAGCACGGGTTGTGTTATGATTGGCCTGCAGGAAGTGTTAAAATTAGGGTACATTTAGGAGCTTTTACTTGTGTTCAAGTTTTTCCACCACACGTGGTGTTTTCTGTTTGTTACTAGGCGCCTTAGTTTTTGCTTTTTACTTAGTTAGGAGGCTTTCCTATAAGTTTCTGGCTGTTCCTCGGGACGGCTTGAGGGTCTACGGATCCTGTATTTGTTGCAGACGTGCCAGGGTTAGACTCGCCCAACGTGGTTGTGGCGTCGCTCCGGCTTGTGAGCCTGTGGAGAGGCCCTCGTGGGTTTTTTTTTATCCTCGCCCTTCTGGCACGGTTCTGTTACTTGTGTGATCTGTTTACTTTTCCTGGATAAGCTGTTAGGTTATCTAGTTTGGGGGGGATGTTATTACTACTGTGTTTGTTTGTTTTTATTCTCATCCCTTGTGAGTTGTGGTCTCCCAGTGGTTTGTGTGCCACTTTCCTGGGAGTCCGGCAACGTGTTTCTTGTGTGGGAGTGCAGGTGTTGGGGTGCTGGGTTCTTCGCGGCTGTGCCTTGCTACGAGACCGTTCCCCCTCCCTCTTTTCTGTGCTCGCCGGCCTTCGGTTGTACCCGTTGGGTCGGTCCGCCGTACCGGCGGAGCTTCGAGCTCAGGTCTCCCGCGCCGGGCCTTTACGTCGGTGGTGTGGCTACGCCACGGCCTCTTGGTCCACGGTCCCTCGGGTATCCGGCGGACGCCGTCGTAGAGGTTTGATAGTGCTGTCATCCCCTCGGACTGTGCCTCCGCCTTTCGGCGGCTACGAGAGCAGGAAGTCCTCCGGCGGGTGGTGTTTTCTTCAAAGTCACACACCGATTCCCGTCATTCGGGGTCCCACCCCAACCCCGGTCTGTTACCCTGGTTCATGAAAGTGATAGTAATAGATCCCGGCTGACACGGTACGTGTATCCAGCAATTAGCACTATTACCTTAATAAAGTTTACCCCACCTTGCCGGCGGCTTAGTTGGTAGACTCCTCGGCGACCGCTTGTGTGTTTTAGAGCACGGAACGGTCCGCCGGTTGAAGGACCTCTGTGCTACGGCATACGCCGTCACGGAGGACCTGCATGGGCGGTATTCCTTTCTCATGTCACCAGGGGCATGAGAGGGGGATAATTATCCACACCCTCTTAGGAGTGATAAGACGGAGGAGGCGGTGGTCTCCTATTCTTATTACACCGGGAGGTTAGGATAGGTAGAACTCTCCCTATATATCCTTATGAGCATTGATTCCTGGAAATTTTCTTTCCAGAACACTCAAGACACCCGGCTGCCACGTCGTTACCGCCGGGGAGAGGAGCCGACATCATGCCCCTGTTTACAGTCTGCTCAACCCCCTCTTGTCTTTTGCTACCTATTCCGGCTCACGGCGAATGTATCAGATGTGTTCAGTGTTTCAACAGAAACTCCTTCTTGTGGGCATCTCGTACATGTCCGGTTTGCTCTGTATTATTGGAAGAATGGCTAGCGGCCCAAGATATGTCTTGTTTACGCACTCTCATTGAGGTAAAGAATAAATTTAAAACATATGCTTCTCAAGTAGCAAATAAGGAAATGTCATGTGATAATCCGTAACTATTAAGGGTAGTCCAATTATATTCTTGTGATGATCAGGTAGCTCACCAGTCATATGCCTCCCCTATTCCCTTGCTGACCATTGGGTCTCCTATGTCCTCCACACTGAGCTCCTCTCCCCCGGCGAAGAAGAGCCGCTTAATGTCACCAGAACGCCACCGTCTGACCCAGCCGGCCTCCACGGCGGGCACCCTGAGGAGCAGTGACAGCACGGACTATCTGCCGGACAAGATACGCCGACTCTCGAGCCCACCACAATGTGTGTTAATCTCTAATGAAACTCCTTCGGCACCAGTAGATTTGGCAGAATCGGTAGTATTGGATCCGGCGACCACCTCTGGCTTACAAACTGGTAGCCCTGGTCTCCCTGAACCGGAAGCCGATCCCCCTCACTGTGCCCCTAGACTAAGACAATCTGTACACGTTAGGCTCCAAGGTTCAAAGTTAGTTTTATCACACACGCAAACTCACCAAGCAGACATGATTCATACTGCTACTCAGTCTCCAGGGGTAAATATGTCACATGCGGTTACGACCATAAGGTCTCACGCGACACTTCCGGCTCCGTCTACGGACCAGCCCGACTTAACAACCACCCTTCAGAATCCAGGGTCGCGGTATGCGCCCTACCCTTTAACAACCCCGCCACGTGACCTGAAGTCACCGGCCGGCGGTCTCACCGGGTACGGCGAGTAGCGGTCTGACACAGACGTACACTCATACGACACAAACGACCACCTTCACACAGGCTGACCCTAGGTTACAGACTGACCAACATAATAAGCCAAACACACAATCCACTACCAGCCTAACAACTGTACAACTGAATGAATTGTTGCAAAAGGTAATTAATCAGTGTGCCATTAAACAAGGTAAAACCCCGACTCCAGCTCCGGGACCACTTCCCAGTATACTTTTTTTTTTTTTTGTCTATGTGATTGAGGGAGGCAAAAGGCATTACTGCCTATAGCGAGTGCCTCCCCCATAGTTGAAAGAGTGACAGGGCCAAAATCAAGGGACGTTCGAGCCAAAATGCCTGGACACACGGAGTTTGAAGCAATTTAAGTCATAGGAAAAGGGAAAGACTGATTCTGGGAGAGAGTTCCAGAGCTCAGCTGTTGAGTAGAAGAAAGTTTGAGAGTAGAGGGGGTGGGGGTTGCAAGACGGACGGGTACCACGTGGTACAACACTGGGATAGCTCTGAGGAACACTGATTATTATAGTAGCGATAGAATAGCGAGAGAGATGCAACATTGCGGCGGAGAGAGAGAGACTGCAGAGAGTTGGTGAGTGGACGGGAGTTAATGATACGAAAGGCCTTCCTTTCAACTTTGTCTAGGAGAGCGGTGTGAGAGGAACTTCCCCAGACATGTGAACAATACTCAATACAAGGGCGCACTATGCCCCTGTACAGAGCAAGAAGCTGTGCAGGGGAAAAGAACCCCCTAAGGCGGTTGAGCACACCGAGCTTCTGGGAGGCTGCATTAGCAAGACTGGTAATATGGTCCTTCCAAATGAGAGCAGAAGAAAAAGAGACACCAAGAATATTGAGAGAAGATGAAGGGTTGATTTTTGTATTGTTGAAGAATAAGGGATAGTCCGCTGGAAGATCCTAACGGGTAGATAGATGGAGAAATTGGGTTTTGGAAGCATTAAAGTTAACAAGGTTTTCTCTGCCCCAATTGGAAATAGTATTTAGATCAGAATTTAAGAGTTCTATGGCTTCATTACGTTTGTCGTTGAGGAATTGCTGGCTGGGGCGTTCTGAAAAACGAATGGAGTAGTGTAAGGTTGAGTCGTCTGCGTATGAATGGATGGGAATTAAGGTACAGTTAAGGAGATCATTTATAAAAATTAGAAAGAGAATAGGAGATAGGACAGAGCCCTGAGGAACACCGGAGTTTATAGGGTGAGGAAGTGAACAATGGCCGTCCACAACCGCGGCTATGGAACGGCCGGAAAGGAAATTAGAGACAAAGGCACAGATGGAGGGATAGAAACCGAAGGAGGGTAGTTTAGAAATTAAAGATTTATGCCAGACTCTATCGAAGGCTTTTGATATGTCTAGTGCAATAGAAAAAGTCTCACCGAAGTCCCGAAAGGAGGATGACCAAGAGTTAGTAAGATATGAAAGAAGATCACCAGTAGAGCGACTCTTAACCAGGCCTCACGGAAGCAAGACCATAAAAAAAGCCTTCCAAAAAAAAAAAGGGCCTATCAAAACAAAGGATTTTGTCTCTAGGTGAGATAATTCCCCTCTAGTACTCATCCATGTGTTTCTCACCCCTCCCCCTCCCCTCCTTCCCCACCTTATTCCCCCCTCCCCCCCCTCCTCAATTATCACCTATTTATCCTCTTATTATCATCATTTATCGGTTATTTTTCTCTCCCGCGATAATGTAGCACAAGTGGGTTGCATAAAAGATCGTTATGCAACACCCAGACACCGGCACACACCGCCCCGCTCGTCTCAGTTGACTCCCAGACAGCGAGAGGGGAGGGTTGCCTGTGGCTCTCTCTCGCCTGAGATTATGACCGGGTGGCCAATATCTTCGTTTTTCACCACCCAAATGCTTTTCCCACTTATTTTAGCACTCTTGAAGGTTCATATATACATCATATATGTAAAATAAAAGCATACCGAAAACAAATAATGCTTTATATTGTAAATATAACGAATTCTGTCAGAATCCAGGGCTAGAAATGCACAAATAACTACCCTAGCAACTAGGTCTATATCGCGCTTGTCAGGTTAAGGAAGCCATACTGGCGATCTGAGAGCAGATTATGAGAAGAGAAATGCTTAAGAAATTTGGAAGCAAGAATAGTTTCAAAAACTTTAGAAAGACAAGAGATGAGAGCAATTGGACGATAGTTGGAGGGTTGAGAGCGGTCACCCTTCTTTGGGACAGGTTGAATGTGAGCAAACTTCCAGCATGAAGGGAAGACGTTAGAGGATAGACAGAGACGAAAGAGTTTGCCTAGGCAGGGAGTCAGCACGGAAGCACAGTTTTTGAGAACAACAGGAGGAACACCGTCCGGACCGTACGCCTTATTAGTGTTAAGCCCAGAGAGGGTAGAAAGTACATCTTTAGAAGAGATTAGGATATTAGGCATAAGTAAGAGAGAGGAGGGCGGAGAGGGAGGAATAGCACCGGAATCATCCAAGGTGGAGTTTCTAGCAAAAGTTTGAGCGAAGAGTTTAGCTTTGTCAGAGGAAGAAGTGATGGTTGTGCCATCAGAGTGGGAAAGGGGAGGGAAAGACGAGGAAGAGAAATTGTTGGAGAGGTTTTTGGCTAGATGCCAGAAAGCTCTTACCAATGTAGGCATTTCCTCCCCGGTAGCCCTAGGGTCCCCTCTAATATCAATGTCGACACTCCCTCTCCGGTAGTCACCGCCGCCGGGCCAGAGACGGCCCGTCAACTCGACTATCCGCAGCCTACGGGCCCAGAGCTACACGAACAGAGTCATGCCCGGCCGGCGGAACAAGAGTTTCAGCCACAGGCCGTAACGCTTACCCAAGGGCCATGGCCAGACACATTAATCCAGCCCCCACCCTCGAAGAAACTCCTTGGCTTAGGAGACATAGATGGGTTCAAGCCCCTCAATACAATCTCCCCTTCCGCCGGCCGACCTAGACAAGGACTACCGGCGGAACCTTGGGTGAAAATTCCTCCTGGCATGAGATCCCCTTTGAGATTAGACACAGTGTCAATTCAGAGTCAAGAGCACCTAAATTTACGTAGTTCTGTGAGCTCAGGGGATACCCAGCCTTACTTGTCCCCCACACTAGACAGGACCCATCCGGCTAGTAACCTGCCGGGCCCATCTTCTATCCCCCAGTCTCGAGTAGTTAAAGTGCCAGGCAGGCTCTGGCTTCCGGTTACAGCCGTAACACGAGGTGAGGAACATAAGTCAATGCAAGCGGAGGTCCCGGTACCGGCGGAGTGGGCTATTGAAGTGAACCGTAAACATGTATTTATTAGTGGCCCCTCCATCATTGACGAACATGCCTATTACATAAGGCATCCTCTTCAAACACTAATCCGCCGTAGTTTGAATCTACCGCGCAGAGCATTTAAAATCTGAGGAGCCTTCATCATGAGCGCACGCGACCTCACTCATGGCTTCAGTCATTATGAATTGGGTTCTCACTACGAAAAAACTTTGTAAAAAATAAAAACAAAAAGAAAATAAGAATAACTATCCAATAAGCTTTCCATCATATCGTGGATGTACTTGTGTGGATCTTTGACCAGACGCTGATTCAGGCGTCATTCTTCCTTCTCTGCTCTGCGATCAGCCGGCCCGGACGTGTCTCTCCACGCTCCGCTGGTGCAGTGTATTTTGGGTCGTGTGTTTGGGGCATCTATTTCGGATGTACCCTCGTGGTCCTGTTGTGGACAGGTGATTTTTTTTTCATAGTTGAGTTAGCTGGTGATGCAGGCGGCTTTCATTACGCGATTATTTCTGCTGCCTTTTATCTTTCTGATGAGGTAGCGTTGCTTTGCTGACGTTCCCAGCGTATTTTTCTTCACTTAGTGAAGTTTTTTCTGGGTCCCGAGTCGGTCTTCCCTTGGTCGGAAGTATTTGCTACAGTGGTGTGTTGGCGGTGGTTCCTGTTGTTATATTTCCAGTGTTTTTTGTTTATATTTCAACATTTCTTGTGCCGTCTGCTTAGGCCTAGCCAGCCGCTCGTAGCTTTGCCACATGTACAAGTGTTATTGATTTATTTTATAAATATGTCCTACTGTGTCATGTGTATCCGGGTTTAGTTGTGTATTGGCTAATTCCACGGACTATGTTTGTTTCCTGGATTAGTTGTGTATTGGCTAATTCCACGGATTATATTTGTGGTCCCTAGGTTAGTCGTGTTTTGGCCATCTCTCGGGTCCTATGTGCGTTCAGATGGTGTCTGAACGGGGTGGGTTACTTTCCGGCGGGGTTTTCTCGGTTTCACCATGAAAACTCCGGCCGAGAGCCGTGTTTGGCCATGCGTGGTTTCAAAACAGGCTGGTGTCCCCGGCGAATTGGTGTCTGTGGCTCTCCAGGACTGCGTCTCTGTGTTGGTGCCTGTTTCAGGCTCCCTATGATTCCCAGCGGATTGGCTGTACCCATCTAACATTGTTCATGCGGACATATGTTATGTAGTTTTTCTACCCGGTTTTACAAACCAAAGGAAAAACCCTAGCTGTTGTTGTGGGCTTTCCTCCCCGGCGATCTTTTACAAAGAAGTGGGGATAGGAACTTATGGGGTTAACGTTTAAGACATCAGATCTCACCCGGCGGGTGTACCTTGGTAAGGTGGGATGAACGAATTGGTAATTAAGTTTAGTTAACCGGTCCATTTTAGTGATACTATATGTATCGCCGCCCTCACTCATACGGCGATCGAAGGCTCAATTAGGGTTAACGTATTTTTTCATAAGTTGGCCACACCCGGCGGGTGCTCCTGGGAGGGG
Organism: Paralithodes platypus; assembly: GCA_032716605.1. Lineage (NCBI taxonomy): Eukaryota > Metazoa > Arthropoda > Malacostraca > Decapoda > Lithodidae > Paralithodes > Paralithodes platypus. Next base: position 20,635,173 of record CM064480.1, on the reverse strand, counting down.
GAAATACGGAATTTACAATTCAAGCTAGTTACCCAATTAATTGAGAGATACGGCTATGTATCGCCGCCTTCACCATACGGCGATCTATGTGACAATTCATTAGAAGTCAGGTCTCGTATCAGCCTGCCCTGTGTTAATCTGCTAGATAATTCAGGGGCCGGCGTCTTTGTGGGGGGTTGTTTTTCAAAATTGAATCTTGTAACAGTCACCGCCAGAAAGACTTTATAAACGCCATACTGGTCTTTTATATTATGTCAGAGGGTATTCTTAAACTTTCTTAAGACATGTCTAGATATTCGGATATCTTTATAGAACCCCGCCGCGTAGCGAGCTGTAATCATTGTGAGATTACGTCTCGTTATCCGGCGGGTTATGAACACTTGTATGCGATCATTTTGGGTTAACCTTATGAGCATTAATTCCTGGAAATTTTCCTTTTTTCCAGGCCTGGGCCCCGGCGGACCAATACAGAACCTGCAGTAAGTTCCCACCAGTCTCTGTCATGGCTACCTTTGCCCCAGTTTTTGCTTTATGCATTAATCCAACCTGTGCCGGTATCCCTCTTTTTGCGCACACTCTTTGTATCAAGTGTGTTAAATGTCTAGACCGTTCAAGAGGTCTGTGGGTGATGCGCAACTGTTCCTTTTGCTCCCAACTAAGTGTCAAAGTCCTCCAAGATAATGATAAGACCGCAGCGGTCGCCTTACGAGAAGTTCGGCAACAAATGTCAGCGTATACTATGATTGTGGCTCATAAGTCACTTCAATGTGACAACGTCCCTCTTTGGGATAGGCTTCTTCTTGAGCACCCTCCCCCTAATAAACATTCCTCTCGAGTAACTAGTCATAAGCCGGCGGAGACTGGACAGGGTTCTGTGTCATCTCCTGCCCCTGCTACTTCGAAATGTCACCGTGAGCCTACACCCCCGGCGGCAGCCTCCTCGTCTCGGGCGAGATCTAGGTCTAGGTCACCCCTTAGACACCAGCCACCCAGTCTTGCCTCTTCACCATCGAGTAAGAGGAGTAAGACAGAAAGTTCCGCCAGTGGTCACGGCGATAAATCCTCCAAATCAAAGAGTAGTTCACGGTCACACCGCAGCCATAAATCTTCAAAAGAGGATTCCCATGATAGAAAGGCCTACCGACACTCACCAGTTTCTAGTGCTTCTCGTCATACCTCTACCCCAGACAGAGTTTGTGTTCGGTCTCAAGGGTCCAGTGTAGTACCTGTACCTAAAGATGATTTACCCATTAACATTTTAACCCTGGAGTTGGAGAGTTCAGAGAGCTCAGTGGTTGAGAGTGTTTCAGACTCCCACGGGAGTATAGGCCAAGGCCTAGGTGTTTGGCGATATTCTCGTCCGGGGCCTGACCACCCACTTCCGGCTCAAACTATTCACACAGTGGCTGACGTCCACCGGGACGCGGCGATCCCTTCCTCTATTCCTAACTTATCTTGGCAACAAGATGGTACCCCAGCTTCGGCGGGATCTTCTCAGGAGGAACAGGATGACAAAGACGAGGTTTCGATTATATCGGATATGGAAGGGCAAGAGTCAGGTTCAGGCTTCGATGCCGCACAAGATCTTAATGATTCACCAGTGAGTACATCATCAAATCAATTTGTCACTGCACAGGAAATTGATGGGCTACTTGTTAATGCTTTATCTAAATTTTTTGGCCAACAGCAGGAAACTCCCACAGTGGACTTGGGAGCTCCCACGACAAGCTCTACGGTACGGCCTCTGATGACTTCTATTGCTTTGACTCAGATCCCTCACCCCCCCTCTATGTCACCATCGGTGGTTACTAGGCCTGCTACGGCGGCATTGACCACTTCGAATGTAAGGGTTATAACGGATGTCAATCCGCCCCCTCTAGACAGAGCGCCTCTCAAAAAGGTAGCTATGCCCTTGCTTTACGGACCAGACGAGTCATGGGTCCTTTTGACCCCCACTAAACCAGAGCTCGCCCAACCTACCTTGTCAGGGGAGCTCCCAGTGCCGCGTGAGTGGGTCATCCAGGGCAATAAATCTAAGAAATTAAGGGCCTTGGATACTTTGGGGAATGTGCTAGATGTCAACATCAAGGCTATACCTAGTTATTATCACCAGGACTATTTTGTTTATACTGCTAAGCCTGCTTTACCCCCTGCCTCAGCTTCAAGATTGTTTTCTGACTGGTCTAAGCATGATGGGTTTAATGACATTAAGACACTGTCAGCTCTCACTCCAGAACTCGATTTGCAAACCGTCACAGACGCAGCAGCTAATCCAGTCTTGAAGGTGGGGCAGTTGGGTCCAGGACCTTGGTTGGAATGGGAGACAGAGGCTCAAAACTTTGCGACCACATTTACTTCCAAAACTTCCCACCAGATCCCTCAAGATACTCATTCTTGGTTCTCCATGCCAGTGTGTTCTGCCGGCGGAGTCCCTTCAGCTTTGTTTGCTTTCTTAGCTGCCCCTAAAATTAATCTTTGTGAGCTAAAAGACCCTTTCACTACCCCTACCCCACCTCACCTAGACCGTGAATTTAGGCTACGGGGGAAAGCTTTTCGCCTGTTCTCTCAATACATAGTGACTCAACAGGTAGCAAAGTCTTTGCTCCGGTCCACTCAGGCAATCGCAGACGCGGATGCCAGACGATCGGTTGAATTGTCCCGGCGACTGCTTCTTCAGTCGTCAATCCAATCATTAGGTGACGTACGCACTGCCTTGCTTGAGGCGGTACGAGCGAGACAAGATCTCAGAATGTCCTTAGTCCGAAAACTGCCTGATCGCATTGCGAATCAGGTGGTCATGTCACCAGTGCTCACTCCCTCTTTAATGTCCCCTGAAGTGTGGCGAACGGTTTTTAATATGGCTCAGGCCGTTAAACACAGTCCCACCCCTTCTAAGAAACCTGCCTTTAACTTCCCCAAACCCAGGCCAGTCGCTAAGGCTCAGCCGGGGGGTTCTAAGCCCTTTCTTCCACCTAAGTCCTCCTCCACTCAAGGTCAGTTCAGGCATAGACAGGGTAGGTTTTCAGGTCAGAGAGGACGCGGCTATAATAAGCCAGGTCAGGGCCCGTCTTCTGCCAACGCCAGCCAGCCGGCAAAGCGTCCACCACCGCCAACTCCACCACCATAAAAAAACTAAGGTCTCTCTCACTCCCGGTGCCAGTCTTAAGGCCGGTGGATCCAAGGGTAGTACAGCCGGCGAACCCTTGTCTGCTAACTGGGTCGTTCCGAACGTGTCACAAAGCATGGCCGTTAAACACTTGGGCACGGATGGTGGCACGCAAAGGCATCACTTGGCAGTGGCTCCGGCGACCTCGCTTACGTCAGACGACAACGGCGAATTTTGTTTCTTTAGAGGTGGAGTCACTGGTCCAGGAAATGATTGCCAAGAATGTCATCATCCCGGTCCCCCCAAATTACCCTGTATTCACGTCCAAGCTATTTTTGGTTCCCAAAAGGGACAGTGTTCAGATGAGACCGGTCGTAGACCTGTCTTATCTGAACCTTCACATTCACAACGAGTCATTCCGAATGTTAACAGTACACCAAATCAGGCTAACACTTCCGCCGGGAGGTTGGATGTGTTCCCTAGATCTGACAGACGCTTATTTATTAGTGGCCCCTCCATCATTGACGAACATGCCTATTACATAAGGCATCCTCTTCAAACACTAATCCGCCGTAGTTTGAATCTACCGCGCAGAGCATTTAAAATCTGAGGAGCCTTCATCATGAGTGCACAGGACCTCACTCATGGCTTCAGTCATTATGAATTGGGTTCTCACTACGAAAAAACTTCGTAAAAAATAAAAACAAAAAGAAAATAAGAATAACTATCCAATAAGCTTTCCATCATATCGTGGATGTACTTGTGTGGATCTTTGACCAGACGCTGATTCAGGCGTCATACTTCCTTCTCTGCTCTGCGGTCAACCGGCCCGGACGTGTCTCTCCACGTTCCGCTGGTTCCGCATTTGCTGCGTCCCTAGTGAGTTTTTTCTCATTTGTTTACTCCGGGATGTATCGAGTAAGGTTAGGATATGCGTAGCAGGAGTGTCCTGAGCTGGTTGCCCGCAGTGCAGTGTATTTTGGGTCGTGTGTTTGGGGCATCTATTTCGGATGTACCCTCGTGGTCCTGTTGTGGACAGGTGAACTTTTTCACAGCTTTGTGATGCAGGCGGCTTTCATTACGCGTTATTGCTTCCTTTTATCTTTCTGATGAGGTAGCGTATTTTTGCTGGGTCCCGAGTCAGTTCTTCCCTTTGCCGGAAGTATTTGCTACAGTGGTGTGTTGGCGGTGGTTCCTGTTGTGATATAATTCAGTGCTTTTTGTTTATATTCCGACATGTTACTGTTATCTGTCTGCCTAGGCCTAGCCAGCCTCTCGTAGCTTTTCCACATATACAAGTGTTATTGATTTATTTTCTAAATATGTACTACTGTGTCATGTGTGTCCTGATTTAGTTGTGTATTGGCTAATTCCACGGACTATTTAGGTGTCCTGGGTTAGTTGTGTATTGGCTAATTCCACGGACTATGTTGGGCCTGGCGTTAGTTGTGTTTTGGCTACGCCTCGGTCCGGTGTTGCGTTCACATGGTATCGGGACGGGGTGGGTTTTTTCCGGCGGGTTTTTCTCGGTTTCACCTTGATAACCCCGGCTGGTTGCCGAGTTTTGGCCACGCGTGGTATAAAACAGGCTAGTTTCCCCGGCGAGTGGGTGTCTGTGGCTCCCCAGGACTGCGTCTCTGGGGTGCCTGTTTCAGGCTCCTTATGATTCCCGGCGGGTTGGCTGTACCCATCTAACAGTGTTCATACGGACACGTGTTGTTTGTAGTTTTTTCGGTTTTGCAAAGCCAATATAAAACTATGCTGTTGTTGTATATCCTCCCCGGCGATTTTTTACAAAGAAGTGGGGATAGGAACAATTGGGGTTAACTTTTAAACTTTAAATCACCCGGCGGGTGCAACCTGGAAGGGTGGGATGACCGAATTTGCAAAATTCAGTTTAGTTGACCAGACAATTGAGGGATGCATTGTGTATCGCCTCCTTCAACATACGGCGCTTTAGGGCACAATTGGGGTTAACGTTTTTTAAACTAATATTCACACCCGGCGGGTGCTCCTTGGTAGGGTGGGAATAACGAATTTACAATTCAGTTAGTTAACCAGACAATTGAGGGATACGTTTTGTATCGCCGCCTTCAACATACGGCGATCTAAAAAGATACTTCGGGAGAAGTTAGATCTCGTATATTTGTCAGGCTTCCCAGTTTTTGATCTACGAGATAATTCGGGGGCCGGCGTCTTTTTTAGTTTTTTTTTTCCAAAATTGAATCTTGAAACAAACACCACCGGAAAGACTTAATCTGTTATAAACGCCATGCTGGTCTTTATATATTATGTCAGAGGGTATTCATAAATCTTTTGGATAAATTAAGATATTCTGATATCTTTTACTTAGGAAACCCCACCGCGTAGCGAGCTGTAGTCGTTGAGTATTACGTCTCGTTACCCGGCGGGTTATTTAACACTTGTGTGCAAACATGATTGGGTTAACCTTATGAGCATTAATTCCTGGAAATTTTATTTTTTTCCAGAGCTGGGTCCCGGCGGGTCTATGCAGAACCTGGAGTAAGTTTCCCACCAGTCTCTGTCATGGCTACCTTTGCCCCGGTTTTTGATTTATGCATTATGCCCTCCTGTTCAGGTATCCCTATTTTTGTGCACACCCTTTGTATAAAATATGTTAAAATGTCTCGTTTGGTGTGGGTTACCTTTCCGGCGTTTTTCTCGTTGCTCCGAGAACACCGTATTTGTTTACCGAGTTTTAGTCAGGATGGCTAAAATAGGTAAGTTACCCCGACGAGTTTGGTCGCTTGAGGGCTCATCTGAAACTGCGTTTTCTGTGGTCGAGCCTGGGATCAGGCTTCCTGTGTTATTCATTGCTTTATGCATTACGCCCTCATGTAATGTCTCGTTTAGTGTGGGTTACCTTTCTGGCGTTTTTCTCGTTGCTCCGAGAACACCGTTTTTGTTTACCGAGTTTTAGTCAGGATGGCTAAAATAGGTAAGTTACCCCGACGAGTTTGGTCGCTTGAGGACTCATCAGAAACTGCGTTTTCTATGGTCGAGCCTGGGATCAGGCTTCCTGGGTTATTCCCGTCGAGGGGGGCTCCATACAGTTATCTAGGTGATCATGCTGACACCTGTTGGACATGGTTTTCTCTGCTTTTCAAAGCCATTGAAACAATGCTGTCTGTTTGTTTGGTCTTTCCCTCCCGGCGACCTTTTTACAAAGAGGTCTGGGGTAGGTATAATTGGTTTGACATTGCATATAAAACCCGGCGGTTGTACCTTCGGGTGGTTATATTAACGGATTTGCGATTCGCGATAATTTGCAAAAACAATCGATTGATACAATAGGGTATCACAGCCTTCAAGACGGCGATCTATGAGGGCTTCTGGGAGAAGCCGGATTAGAGTTTAAGATAGGCTTAGACTTTTTATGGGATAACAAGATGCTTGAATCTTACTAGTGTTTCAAGTGTAAAGGGATACTTGAAAGACTTCAAAAGTAGTGGTGGAGTGCTACGGTTCGTTGACCGGCGGTTTTGTGGCACATATTTTGTACCATTTTTTGGGTGTAACCCTATGAGCATTAATCCCCGGAAATTTCTCTTTCCAGGGCGGAGTACCGGTGTTGCACCAGGTGACCAGGTAGTTCCCGGGGGCGGGGTAGTTTTCCCCCAGTCTCTGTCGTGTCGGCACTTGAACCTCTCATTACTGTATGTTCAACGCCGTTAAGCTCAGGTATCCCTATCTTATTTTGTTTGTTAATGACATGATTTAATAGCTGAATCATAATAAACATATATATTTTCTATGATTATATTATGATAATATTGTGTTTATTTATAGTAATTTATTTTAATACAATTAAATATATATTAAATTAATTAGTATACTTTATGATTTTGCTCACCAGCTCTGCTTTCAATGTGTTAATGAGCTAATTATCATAAACCTTTACGGGACTCGGACGAGGGCTCCCATTCAGAGAGTATACCGAGCTCGCAAGCGAGGGACAGCCACAGCCAAGGTGTATGGCGATACTCACAGTCCTGGCAGGACAGCACACATCCCTTTGTGACTCAACTAGTGCTGACGTCCACTGGGATGCCGATGTACCATCTTCTATCACAGTTTTAACATGGCAACATGTGGAGGTCCCGGATTCGGCGGGATCTTCCCATGATAGGCCAGACTTAACGGATGAAGAACAACGATCTCTGGTCTCAGAGATGGAGGTTGAAGAGTCCAGTCACCTTCTAGGCGACTCTCAGGGTACTGTCGAATCTCCACGGAGTTCGTCATCGGCTAGGTATGTACCGGCGGAAGAGATTGACGGACTACTATTGAATGCACTTAATAGGTTCTTTGGCCCTACGCCGGAAACTCCTTTTGATACGGGAGATCCCGCGATGTCGACGATTGTGCGACCTCTGGCTACATCCTTTGCTTTAGCTAAAATACCTAACCATCCTCTTGTGTCAGATCCAATTTCCAATGTGCCAGGCACAGCAGCTCTCACTACTTCCACTGTGCGAGTCTTATCAGACATATCTCCCCCTCCTTTAGACAAGGCGGCAGTTAAAAAACAGGAGCTATGCCTCTTTTATACGGGCCGGATGAGTCAGGGGCAGCAATGTTACGGAAATGTTTTGGATGTTCATATTAAGGACATTCCAGGTTCTTATAACCATGACTTATTCTTCCCACCAAATCCCTCCAGAACGCCATTCTTGGTTCTCTCTTCAGGTTTTTGGTGCCGGCGGAGTCCCCTCTGCTTGGCTGCCACCCCCCAGAATTGGCAGCCTAGAAACCTCGCGGACTTGTTCATTATGGGCATTCAGGAGGCCAAGTGGCTAGCACCATATGGTAGCGATGTGACCAAGATATTCACGAATCAATATACCCAGTCTACAAAGCGACAGTTTCAATCGCATTGGCAAGCTTTTACGTCTCGGATTCTTAGAACAAAAACAAACTGTGCCCTCGGTGGCGTTGGTTGTTAATTATTTAATTTATCTGTTCATGCAGAAACATTTATCTGAAAGTGATTTATGTGGGCAGCTTTTAAACTCCGCCCACCTCCCCGTCAGCTCAGGCCTACATGGTCTCTGGACAAAGCATCGTCGTTATTCTCGTTCCCGTATGTACCAAAGACTGCAGATTTTACAAAAGGGCAGTATTCCTTATGGCTTTGGCTACCGGGAACAGAGTATCTGAGCTGGCGGCGATGAGCAACGCACCTAATTGCCTCAGATTTGATAGGCTTCACGAGGGTATTCACATTGCACCTTCCCCAGGATTCATAGCCAAGATTGAGCACAGTGAACACGTGTTTTCAGAGTTCACGGTGCCGGCGTTAAAAAGGGGAAAGGTGCACCATCTTTTTTGGCCCAGTGCAAGCTCTAACCAAATATTTAAGAGTGGCACCTCTAAATCACCAGGGTGCTTTATGGGTCGCAAGTCCGGGTGAACGCTTGATGGAGTGTACACTGGCTTCTCTCTTGGTCGAGGACTTTAAAGAGAAGAATCCCGGCGTTGTGGGTAAGACCCACGATTTACGCAAGGGGACAGCCTCTTTACGTTTCCTTAATAATCTTTCGGTGGAAGTTATTAAGTCCACACAGTTGTGGGCCTCTAATCAGGAGTTTTTGCCTCGATTCCTTTCAGTAGCTCTGGACAAACCTTCCTTGCCATGTATAGCTTTACGGCAGAGGGTCTAGGTGGCCCTTTTAGTCACGTTTTGTTTAATTTCAAGAAAAAAGGGGGGGGGGGGTGCAGTCAGTGTGACATAGGACACCCTAGACCCCTCCGGAGTATGTGTTCGGAACATACGAGCTGTGATACTGGTTGTAGGCATTGTATTATAAAATTTCTCTGTAGTATTCATTGCAGGAAATTGTGCTAAAGGACAATAATAGTTTTACAACAATTCTTGTTGTAAGTAGCTTTGGCTGTGAAGCAATAGATTTTTTAGAAATCTCGGTAGTTGCAACTACGACTTTTACTTTTGAAGTAATTACTTCTGCATAAGTACACGAGTTCAGTACTTCTACGAATGTACAAGAATTCATTTATGTTTGGTTATATTTTTAGGAATATATCCACTAGTTAATGGGGTTTATATGTGCACATGTAAACTTATAAGTTTTTAGTTTTCACCACTTACTTTAAGTGGGGTGCCTTCTTAACTAGCAGATCTGTGCACAGAGTCTCAGAGTTAACCCTTTTTCAAGCAGGCTTCTTTGAAGCACGTTCCTGCTTGTACCCCTTTTTCAAGATTTAGGCTGTATAAGGTTTCTGCACCCGAATATCTCTTTTTTTACAAAAGTAAGAATACTATGCGGTTGTTTGATTATCTGCTTTTCTAGAGTTATGATATGATTACGAATGTCCCCCTCCAGTCTTAAAAATCAGGCATGTTCGTCATTGATGGAGGGGCCACTAATAAATTATAGGTTTGACTCCTGTAAGGAGATAAAGAAAACCTAATATTTAGTAGTGGCCCCGTAATCATTGACGACTGGGGCCCTCCCGACCATCCCCTTCCCATTCGTTGATGTATTAAGGATTTTGGTTTACTTGATATGTCAGTGAAGGAAGTATGACGCCTGAATCAGCGTCTGGTCAAAGATCCACTCAAGTACATCCACGATATGATGGAAAGCTTATTGGATAGTTATTCTTATTTTTTTTTTCTTTTTCTTTTTTTACGAATTTTTTTCGTAGTGAGAACCCAATTCATAATGACTGAAGCCATGAGTGAGGTCGCGTGCGCTCATGATGAAGGCTCCTCAGATTTTAAATGCTCTGCGCGGTAGATTCAAACTACGGCGGATTAGTGTTTGAAGAGGATGCCTTATGTAATAGGCATGTTCGTCAAGGATTACGGGGCCACTACTAAATATTAGGTTTTCTTTATCTCCTTACAGGAGTCAAACCTATAATTGGCACGTATCGGTCAACAAAAGATTTCAAAGGTTTCTGGCCTTACGGATCAGGCACCAAAATTTTGTTTTTCAGAGGATGCCATTCGGTTTGAACCTGGCACCTCGACTATTCACGAAATTAGTCCGGCAAGCCCTGATGCCGTTGTTAAAGCAAGGAATCAGAGTTCTGTGGTACCTAGACGACTGGCTGGTGGTGGCAGAGACAGAGCAATTATGCATCAAACATGTCAACATAATTTTAAATCATGTCAAAACTCTAGGGTTCAAGGTAAATCTGGTAAAGTCAAACCTTGTCCCCTCACGAGTAATTCAGTGGATAGGGCTGGTTTGGGACACAGCTGCTCTCACTCTGAGTCAGAGTGTGGACAATCGCAACAGGTTTCGCAGGAAACTGTTCATGTTTCTTCACAGTCTGACTACGACACGGAGGATCTGGGAGTCTCTGGTCGGCTCTCTCAACTGGATTCAACTAACTGTAATGTTGGGCCGGTTAAAAGTAAAACGGTTAATAATGGAAGGCAACAAATATTTCCCACTCTTACCGGCGGGAAAATTATGGCCCATCCCAAAATTAATCCACACCTTACTAGCAGTCTGGGCGAAGAGGGAAACGCTGCACTCAGTAATGTCATGGACCTCTCCTCCGCCAACGGTATGGGTAGACACGGATGCGTCAGGCACGATAGGTTGGGGATTTCAGTCAAACCAGGGGCACCAGGGTCAGGGGCTTTGGTCCCACTTAGAAATCTCCCACATCAATGTCAATGAATTACTAGTCCCCTTGTATTTCCTTCAGGCTCACGGCTCTACTTTACGGGGCAAGTCGGTGGCCTTCAGAATGGACAATCTTAATGCAGTTCACTGTATTCAGAAACAGGGGTCAATGAGATCAAGGAAGTTGCTAAACGTGTCGGAAGAGATTTTTACTCTAGCCAAAAGGCTAGACATTTATCTTCACGCATCTTATCTCCCAGGCGTAGCAAACGTCTGGGCAGACGCTCTGTCCCGGAGACAGAGCACGACAGTAGAATGGGAGCTCAAGCAACCCATTTTCAACCTAATGATTGCAGAGCTCTACCATCCACAAGTGGACCTGTTTGCGTCCGAGGGGACTCACAAACTCCCTCTATACCTCACCCGCCGGACGGAAACGCCGGCAGGGGGGCCAGACGCCCTAGTGACAGACTAGAACAGATGGAGCTCCATCTATCTGTTTCCGCCGCCAGACGCGTCACTAATGTGCCACGTAGTGAACAAACTACGAGATTATCGAGGCTTAGTCTCGCTAATCGCGCCCCTGTGGCCGGCGCAGTTATGGTACCAGCAATTGAAGACGTGGTGCTCGCACCCGGTGTCGCTCCCGGTCGAGTATTTCCACCTAGACACGATTGGCAACCTAGCGACCTCGCTGACTTTTGCATTATGGACATTCAAGAGGCCAAGTGGCTAGCACCATATGGTAGAGATGTGACCAATAAATTAATCAATCAATATACTCAGTCTACAAAACGACAGTATCAATCACATTGGCAAGCCTTTACTTCTTGGATCATTAGAACAGAACAGACTGTGCACTCAGTGGCGTTAGTATTTAATTATTTGAATTATCTGTTTGAGCAGAAACGTTTATCTGTGGTAACGTTAAAAAATCACTTAACTGCGATTAGAGTGCCCTTTTTAGACCTTACAGGTCTCTCCATACCGGTAGCGGAGGAAACAGGTTTTATGAGAGCATGTTTTAAACTCCGCCCACCTCCCCGTCAGCTCATGCCTACTTGGTCTCTGGACAAGGCATTGTCTTTACTTCACTCTCGTCTGTACCAAAATACTGCAGATTTTGCATTACTCTTAAAAAAGGCTGTATTCCTTTTGGCTTTGGCCACCGGGAACAGAGTGTCTGAGATGGCGGCGATGAGCAACACACCTAATTGCCTTAGGTTTGGTAGACTTAATGAATGTATTCACATTGCACCTTCCCCGGGATTTGTAGCCAAGAATGAGCACAGTGCACACGTGTTTTCTGAGTTCACTGTGCCGGCGTTAAAAAGGGGAAAGGTGCACCATAATCTATGTCCAGTGCAAGCTCTAACCAAATATTTGAGAGTAGCTCCTCTAAACCCCCAAGGTGCTTTATGGGTAGCGAGTACGGGCAAACGCTTACTGAAACGGAGATTAGCTTCTCTTCTGGTCGAAGTCATTAAAGAGAGTAATCCCGGCGTTGTGGGTAGGGCCCACGATTTACGCAAATGGGCAGCCTCTTTACGTTTCTTGAAGAACTTTTCAGTACAAGATATTTCGTCCACACAGTTGTGGGCGTCTAATCATACGTTTTTGACTAGATACTTGTCAGTTGCTCTAGACAAACCTTTCTTACCATGTATAGCTTTAAGGCAGAGGGTCTAGGTGGCCCTTCAGTCACTTTTGTTTACTTTCAAGGAGAAAAGGGGGGGGGGGGTGCAGTCAGTGTAACATAGGACACCCTAGACCCCGCCGGAATGTAAGAGCTGTGATACAAATTATGGATAATGTGATATGAAAATTTCTCTGTTCTATTCAGGGCGAGAAATTGTGCTAGTACAATGTTAGTACAAACAACAGTGTTGTTATAGTAGTTTTAGCTGTGAAAGCAATTTAGTTTAAACAGTGGAGATCGTTTGCAAAACATTTCCACGAATATTATGGGGTTTATTATGTGCACATGTAAACTTATAACTTGTTATTTTTGTCACCACTCGTTGAGTGGGGTGCCTTCGTAACTACAGATCTGTTCCCAGAATCTCCAGAGTTACCCTTTTTTATCAAGCAGGCTTCTTTGAAGCACGCACCTGCTTGAACCCCGTTTTTGTATTGATATGGTCTGCGCCATAATTAAATATATTTTCAAAGTAAGAATACTATGTGGTTGTTTGATTATCTGCTTTTCTAGAGTTATGATATGATTACGAATGTCCCCCTCCAGTCTTAGAAATCAGGCATGTTCGTCAATGATGGAGGGGCCACTAATAAATTATAGGTTTGACTCCTGTAAGGAGATAAAGAAAACCTAATATTTAGTAGTGGCCCCGTAATCATTGACGACTGGGGCCCTCCCGACCATCCCCTTCCCATTCGTTGATGTATTAAGGATTTTGGTGTACTTGATATGTCAGTGAAGGAAGAATGACGCCTGAATCAGCGTCTGGTCAAAGATCCACTCAAGTACATCCACGATATGATGGAAAGCTTATTGGATAGTTATTCTTATTTTCTTTTTCTTTTTATTTTTTACGAATTTTTTTCGTAGTGAGAACCCAATTCATAATGACTGAAGCCATGAGTGAGGTCGCGTGCACTCATGATGAAGGCTCCTCAGATTTTAAATGCTCTGCGCGGTAGATTCAAACTACGGCGGATTAGTGTTTGAAGAGGATGCCTTATGTAATAGGCATGTTCGTCAATGATTACGGGGCCACTACTAAATATTAGGTTTTCTTTATCTCCTTACAGGAGTCAAACCTATAATTTAGGGACAAAGATAAGAACGGTACAGTCTTGCAGGTTCCGATATATGCCAAACCAGATCCGGCCAATTTCCAATATTTTGTGTATGACCCATGTCAGCAAGTTCCTCTTCCGGCAGATTCCCCGGTCCAGGAACCTCCTCACTCAGACGCTCCCATTTGCCCGAATTGTCATCAACGTTGTAGCCATTCTGGCTGTAGTTCTCAGCCTATACGGGAAGACCCCTCAAGTGAATTTCACAGGTGTGGACCTCATAAAGACCAAAGGGAGTTGAATCTGAGTGAGGTAGGGGACGGACCATGGAGTACGTGGGATCAGGAACTGCAACAATTTGCTATTGATATTACATCCAATCCCTTGTCCCCAATTCCTCCTCAACTCCGTATCGAGTTTGACTGGCTGGCACAACGACCGGACGGAGTTCCATTTCCTATTTTTAATTTTCTTATCCCACCTCAATTCACTGCAGAGGATTTCCCCCAGCCTCTCATCGTCCCTGAACCTATTGACCTTGAACGTGAATTTCTGGTCAGAGACAAGGCCCACAGAGCATTTATTAGCTTCCTATTAACTAGGGACACAGCCCAGGCTATTGCCCAACCGTTGCCGAATCCCTCTCCACGAACTCAGGATTTGGTTAAGGTATTCCCACAATATCTCCTCCCCGCCCCGGCTCGAATGCTTACAGACATCAGAACAGCCTTGTTTGAGGCCGTCCGGTCACGTCAGCTCCTCAGACTCGGTATGGCGCAGGAGTTACCTATGAATGCTTACTATAGAATATTGTTCTCCCCTGTGTTAACTGCGAGAGTATTTGATGAACAAACGGAACGTGATGTTCGAGTAATGTTGAGCCGCAAGAACAAGACAAACCGATAACTCTCCATGTTGGCCCCAGGCGGCGGGCAAACGGGTTCACCTCTGGCTCAGAGATTTAAAACAGTTACATATAGGACAATTGTCCTCCTTCCTCCAGTCCTCCCTCTGTCTTCCTCCCTCCCTCGGCCACGCTAGCGCAATAGGGATTCTGAGGTTCGACCAATGGTTAGTTCCCACGGAGGGCAGCGCCCCCTGAGGACTTCAGTCTGACTGACCGGAACCGGTCTACACTTAAGCACGCCGGACTTAGTCTTACGACTTTCCACGGCGTGGCAGACTAGTCACCCCCCTCTGCACAAGGGATAAGGCAACTAACACATTTCATAGGGATATAGGACGACGGTCACCGGCCGGGGTCGGTTCCGCAATAACCATTCCCCCCCCCGGCGGAACCGCATCTGGAGCGCCCCTCATTTCATTAACAAACTGGGAGCCGGAGGCGCCCAGCCTGCCAGCTGGCCGCCGTAGTATGTCAGTCCCATAACGGGCCTCTCCTAAGGTATATACAGTAATGTGTAACACCTTTTTGTCTACCTAGTTTAAGCCATCCCAGTCGGGCCCCTCCGGATAAGGTAAAATCCAGGGTCACGCATAATAATAATAATAATAATAATAATAATATTTATTCAGTTAGCAATTTACAGAGTTGGTACCACATAGTATGTTACAAATATGACATGTACCAGCCTTGCATAATTCCAACTAAGGCGTTAGGCGTATTTCCATTGGGGTCCTTGTGGGATTAGGTTAGCTGGGGAAATGTGGAGGATAAAGAAATAGATACTTTAGAGAAAGTATTTCTAGGGGGTTATTTTAAGATATCTTACATCCTATAGTAAATATCAGTAATCCGTAATCAGTAATCATTTCAGTTTGGTTTGTCTATCTCTTATGTCGTATTTAGTAGTAGACATAAGCTTGGTGCTCCATTCTCGCAGCTGTCCGGTTCAGGTGTTCCTTCAGGCTACGTCTGAAGGAATACAGTGTTCTCTTTTCACGGACTGATTGGGGTAGGTCGTTCCAGTCTTTGATGGCAGTGAAGAAGAATGTTTGCTTACCCTTGTCCTTGGATTCTCGGGACCTTAAAATTAAACATCCTGTTTCTTGTATTATGTCCACTCCTCTCATTTGCTTTAACAAAATTATTCTTTAGATACTCTGGAGCTCTGTCATAGAAAATGTTGAAGGCATTAGTGAGCCTGATTTGTTTGGCCCTGTCAGAGACATTGAGCATACCTAGTGTTACGGCTGGATCGGCAATACATATTCGGGATTCTTGATCGTAGGACAGAAATGGCTTAAGTGACAACGACACGCTCGATTCCAGTCCCAAATACTATATGCTCCAGACAACAAAAGCACCAACGCCCTACAGAGTTATCGTCTACGGTAACGAGGTACCTTAACTCGGCGAAAGTGTACAACAGGGGTAGGCTATGAGGCTAAACTCCCTCAGACATTTATAGGTTACGTTATTACTAAAGAAATGCAATACTCAAGAAACTACGTTAATATTAAGCCTCTAATAATGTAGAATAGAAGCAGGCTAAAGGTATGACAGTGAAATGCTAAATGACAAATGTACACGCCTACTTGAAAGCGCGTGCACTACACTAACTGTCCCCTACTAACATGCACTAGCATGTAGCATACAAGATGTTCATGATCCAGTAGATACCTAATAATACACATGGGAGGAACATAAATAGTAGTCACTTATTATAATAATGAATCTATACTTGGAATAACTAAAAGGTTGCAGGCAACAGTACTGCGCCGGTAGCCTACTACCGCATAGGCTACTTCGCTTCTCTCACTCTGTCTCCCCTCCGAGTCCGTATGCGCCCTACGCAACAGAACTCCGGACACAGCAGCAAAACGACAGTGCAGTTAATTGATACATGAAAGTATTAATAGTGTTGTCTTGTGTGTGAGTAATGTGTATTGTAAAGTGTTATAGATATATACTTAAAGAGAGCTGCAATGCATAGTAAAATAAAGATATATCCCACTCATCATCCCCATGTGTTCTAGCTAGCAGGCCAAGTCACAGGAACAACGAGTCCCAGCACCGAAAGCGAGAACCCAGGAGAAGACTGTAGAGAACACAAGGACAGATAAATTACGTTACTCTACTATACCGGCACTACGAGCGAGCTGTAGTCTCGGGTGCTACACTCGCTCCTGGCTCGGTATGCAAATCAAGGCTAAGTCCTCGTCCCTCTACAGACAACTCCTGGGCATGGTCGGGCTCTTACACATGGCACCAGTCTAGTCACAAATGGGATGATGAGCGGGGCATATAACTCGTGAACATGTAGAACGTTCACCAACTATCCTCATCAAGAAGATCGCTGTTCACATTAACCCCTTAAATCTAATACATGTAAATATATGCTTGTCCTAAGAGTAATACGAGAGGTGAGTGCTGAAACTCCTTTAGGACCTCAAGGGAAGGTTATGCATTTAAATAGAGAGAAGAATGAAATGAGAGTAATGTCGTCAGAGAGAAAGAGTGCAACCGTGAGAAGTTGGGGGAGAGAGCAAGGGATGTTAGAATCTCAAAGGTTCTAGGCAACCTGGTCAAGGAACACACAGCCAACCTCCAGGCAGTGTGCTGTACGACAACATGGGCCCAGCCCAGGCAGGCAACAATGGACTACCAACCCTATCGCGCCTAGCTATAAGGGCAAGGCTGCCAACCAGTCCATACGTCTGGCAACCACCCGGCCGGCAGCGCGGCGCGTTGCTACCCTCTTGCTCTGAAGCCTAACTCACTCTCTCTCTCTGAAATCCCATTGTCTCATCTATCAACTTCTCTATTGATACTATATATTAAATGGAAGGTCTCGACATGGCTTAAAACAAAACCCACCACTGGTTAGCACATGACGAGACCTTTGCAGAGATACAAAGAACATAGTTATAAGTTTTCACACTCAATATACATTGCGGCTGACGGTAGCCAGATCACGGGCGGTACAGTGGAGTACCAAGGAGTACAATCAGGTTGCGTTGCCCAGCACTGGGGTGCGTCACACTAGTGACTGAAGTTGTTCCTGGCCAACATGTGATCTGGGTCCTAGGATCAGCATGAACCTAACCATTTTATTTTGAGTGACCTGAAGTTTGTGCTGTGCTGATTTAGATGATGCAGAGTACCAGGATGACACAGAATAGTCAAAATGACATTGAACAAGCGCTTGGCAGAGGGTCTTTTTGGTCGCCACGGGCAAGCATCCCACCTGTCTATACAGGTATTTTATACGTGCTCTACACTTACTCAGGATAGACTCCAAAATTGTTTCACCTGACAAACTCGCGTCCAGTTTTAGTCCGAGATATTTAACTTGTGACACGGTTGTTATAGGAATATCATTACAGTTGACCGAGAAGCCCACAATGTCTTTCAGTTTGCGTTTTGTTCCACATAAGATGGCTTCCGTCTTGCCCAGGTGAAGAGATAGTCTATTGTCCACTAGCCATTCACTACATGATTCTAGTTCTTTGGAAAGTAAAATGGCAATACTTATTGGGTCTTTTCCTGAAACCAGAAGCACGCTGTCGTCTGCATACAGTAATAATTTACATGAGACGCTCAGTTCCATGTCGTTCACATAAGAGAAAGAGTAAGGGACCAAGGATGCTTCCCTGCGGGACCCCACAGTTAATTGGCATAGGATCAGATATATTATCATCAATTTTGACTCTTTGGGTTCTACCACTAAGATAAGATTTAAACTATTTCACAGACCCTATGCCCATTGCTTGTAGTTTATTACATAGGATATCATGGTCTACTGTGTCAAACGCTTTTTGTAGATCAAGAAGAACCATACCGGTGTAGTTACCTTTAGACATTTCTTTACGAATGTGATCCGTTAAGTGGATGAGACAGGAGTCTGTCGAGTACATGCATCTGAAACCTGATTGAAACTTATAGAATAGATAATTTTGTTTGAGGTAGTGTTCAATTTGGGTGTATACCGCTCTTTCAAGGATTTTAGATACAATACATAATATGCTAACTGGTCTGTAGTTGCCAACTTCTAGTTTATTTCCTTTCTTGAATAGAGGGGTTACAATAGCTTCCTTCAGTTCAGCAGGTACAGTGTTGTAATTGACAAGTCGATGATGTGGGATAGGGGGCCTGCTATACCAATGGCTCCATCTCGTAGAAATTTGGCAGGAATTTTGTCTGGTCCTGTGCTTTTATGTACATTTAGGTTAGACAGCTCGTCAAAAGTGTATTTTGGTGTAACATTTTGCAATCCAAATGTGTTCGGGTGTATGTCTTTATCTCTGTAGAAATTTTGAAAGGTGGCCGTTGTTGTCGTGTATTTATTGAGAGGTTGAGGTAGGTTCTGTGCAAGTGTGTTTGCTATGGAGGTGAAGAAGGAGTTGAAGTAGGTTGAAATTTGTCGTTTATCGTGGCAAACCTGATCATTAATGGTGAGAGCAATATTAGTGTTAGATGAATCCCTTGTCTTGTTGCTGTAACCTGTTGTTTTTAGGTGCCTCCATAGTTTCTTTGGGCTATTCTGATATTCCTCTGCCTTATTGTGAAAATAATTAGTTTTCGCTGATTTTATTTTCCTACTTAGTTTATGCCTGGCCCTGTTGAACTCATGTTTCAGACCTTGATCCTGTCTATGTTTCGCTAGCCTTTTTAACAGATTGTCTCTGTGTTCCAGATGGTGTAGTATGTCATTGTTGATCCATGGGTCTGACCTTGCTTTAATTTGTATGTCTTTCAGAGGAGCTATTTCGTCTAGGATGTTTGTGATGATGGTTCTGAAGCCAACCCATGCGTCATTAACGTTTGTACTTCCAAACACTGGAGACCAGTCTGTATTCCATAAAATGTCCAGAAATGTTTCTTTATTGTAGTTTCTGAGTGACCTTGTTTTGATAACCTTGTGATTCTCTAGGGTAATTTTTGTGGTTTTCCGTGTGCAATATGTGACGAAGTGATCACTTATCCCAGTCTGTATAACCCCTGATTGGGATATTTTGTCCTCTCTGTTACAGTTTATGTGGTCTAATATTGTGGCAGTGTTCTCAGAGATACGTGTGGGGGTTGTGATGAGTTGTTTGTGATTGTGCATTGTCAGTATATGCCTATATTCTCGTACAAGCCTATTATTTCGTTGTTTGTAACACAAGTTAAAATCCCCTAGTATGATGGATTCATTCCGAGGGTCTAGCGATGACAAAGTTCGTTCAAATTTGGTCAAGAATTGTGTGTCGTCTGGTGGCCTATAGCATACCCCAATTGTGATGGGTCTTGTCCTCGGCAGGTGTAGGTCGATCCACAGAGCTTCGTGATTTTCTACATAGAGGTTGGTCCTAGTTGTGTGTGTGAGGTTGTTTTTTACATACAGACATACTCCTCCCCCATGCCTATTGCGATCATTCCTAACCATATTGAAACCTTGAATGTTTATTTCACCATCGTTTATACTTGAATCCAGCCAGGTTTCTGTGATTGCAATTATTGAAGCTTTGGCCTTATTAGCTAACAAGTTTATTTCTGACAATTTATGGTACATTGATCTGGCGTTAATGTGGATAAGATGGAGCCCTTTGTTGGTGAACACTCTGTATTCATCTTTGATTTTGAATGTGTCCTGGCTGGATTCTGAGTTGTTAATACTAATTGGTTCATTTCCATTAATATTCGGTAATGAATGCAAGGCACACATGTTGCATAGGAATTCCCGTTCTTCACTGTTGGTCTTCTTAGAGATGCACTTCATGTGAACTACAGTTTTACACTTAACACAGTTTAGGATCCTTTGTTTTCTTGTTATGAGTGATTCACATATTTCACAAATGATTTTAGGACCTTTAATAGCTACTTCCCTACATTTATCGCATTCCACTTCTTTTCTGCTAGTAACGTAAGTACATCGATCGTGTACTGTTTCATTACAACTACTACATTGTGAAGTTGTACTCCTTTTGTTGAATCCAATATCGCACACTATACATATTTTCCTGTTACTGTTCATCGTACGTCTGGCGGTGTGGTGATCAGCTGAGCGCCGTGAGCAGCTGCTAGGGTGTGAGCGCGTGAGATGGGGACAGGTTGTGGCTCCCCCTTGCCCCCCTCCCACCCCTACCTGTATTTGTTGTTTGATGTCCTTGTTCTTGTCCGTTGTTGCTGCTTTTTTAGTTGTTCTGGTTGCATGTTGAGCTACTTGGGTCGTCGATATCTGTGGTAGTGAGGGTCGGGTTGAGGATAGTGTTGTGTTGGTAGGGTGGTGGCACTGAGGAGGTGGCTGCCCGGCGGCCGTGGACCGTGTGTGTGTGAGCTTATGAGCAACAAGCCCGCTTGTTGTAACAAATTTTACTGCTAGGCGCTATTGAAATGTCGGTGTCTGCCTTACTTGTTTGGTGGTGAGGTTTCTTCAATGTTGAACTAGGGCCTGGGTTGGTCTCTACATCTCCGCAGCTAATTAGTGTAGCATAGCAGGTGTTGTAGCGAGGTCGTGCCAGAGTACTTGCCAAGACGCGGTGCCTTCCCGATGTATGAAATTGACCAGGCAGGAATGGTGACAGAAATGTTCTTTGTATGTGTTTTCTGTGTGACGAGGTCCCTCAATACTTGCTTAGTGTTGACCTGGTACACTACCGGTCCCCTCTGCACCTGTATATCGGCACAGCCCCTCTGGATGTTGAAAAGGATGATACATAGGGAGAGAGCTATGCCCACCCCCTTCAATCCTCCTCCCGCCATCTTTGGTAATGCATCATGTCTTTCCCTACCTAGGCTAAGCCAGCCCAGTCCTCGGCTGGTCCGTCTGCCGTAGTTATTGGGGCAATCACCCCAGCCGTGGAGTTAGATAATCCCGGCGGGAATTGAGGTCTTCGATCGGCTAGTGCCTATCGCTAGCTTTCGCCAGGGGAAGGTGCACTAAAACAGTTTTTTTTACTAGGGTCAGAGCCGGCTCAGCAGCAAGTCACCATTTGTACTACACTAACTATTGTACTATTGTAACTATTGTAACTATTGTACCTGTATCAGGCCTCCAGAGATGCTAGGTCTCATTGGCTTGAAGTAGGTCAGCCCAGACAGGGGCCTATATTTGAACTTCACAAAAGAGCAAAAGCTAGGACCAAATATGCCATTAGATTTATTAAGCAAAATGAAAACCAATTAAGGAAGGAAGCCCTTGCAAAGAGTCTGGCAGAAAAGGATACTAACTGTTTTTGGAAGGACATCAGATCCATGCAAAATTGTAACACACCATTACCTGTCAGTGTTGAGGGGTTACGGGTGAAGAGAACATTGCTGACTTATGGAAAACTCATTTTAAGGAACTACTTAACAGTGTAAACCAAAGGTCTACTAATGGTGCAATTCAATATGTGAAAGATAGTAATTATGAAGACATTAAAGTGACTGAAAGTGATCTTGAGAATGCCATAAGAAAACTTAACCTAAACAAAGCTTGTGGGCTGGATGGTATATATGCAGAACATCTTAAATATGCAGATAAGTTGTTAATAGATAAACTTAGTTCTTGCATCACCAGTCTATTTACGCATGGTGTCCTGCCGGAGTCTATGATATCCGTAATACTTGTTCCTGTCATTATAATAATAGTTCTTAATAGTTCTTAAAGCTAGCGCATGCTAAGCTAGCTAAGGATAGCTCAATAAGGCCGATTAGGCGTATTTCCATTGGGGTCCTGTACTATTATCCCATCCCTTTGCTCATGAGGGATGGTAACGACTCAGTGCTTGTGAAAAATCTTTAATGCGCCGAGCGTGGGCGCGAACCCGGGCCTTCTGGGTGGAAGTCCGAGACGCTAGTCACTACACCAAGCGAGCCGCTAAGATAAAAGATAAATCAGGTAAAATTACAGCTAAAGACAACTACCGCCCAGTAGCACTTGCTAGTGTGGTGAGTAAGGTAGTTGAAATGATAATGCTAGAAAGAATGTCTGCATATATTGTCACCAGCAGCAATCAGTTTGGCTTTAAGAAAAATCACGGCACAGACCAATGCATATATATGTGCTGAAAGAAGTGATTGATACATACAACAAACTAAATAGCTCAATTCTCTCTTGTTTTCTCGATGCAAGTAAGGCTTTTGATAGGGTGTGTCACAAAACCTTATTTGAAAAATTAGTTAACAGGGGAGTGCCTAGCTATATTGTTAGGATACTTATTTTCTGGTATGCTAATCAAAAAATGTGTGTAAGATGGGGCAACATCCTGTCAGGCTCTTTTGCCGTAACCAATAGTGTTAGGCAGGGGGGGATATTGTCTCCGTATCTTTTCAACGTCTACATGGATGATCTTAGTCTGGAGCTGAACAAGACTCGCACTGGGTGCTGTATTGGCAGCACCATTGTAAATCATCTAATGTATGCTGATGACCTAGCCTTAATCACGCCCTCTGGAGGAGGACTGGATAAATTATTAAGAGTATGTGAAAAATTTGGAATCGAACATTCAATCAAATTTAATCCTATAAAGAGCAATATCATAATATTTAAATCTAACCTTCTATTGAAATCAAAGCTACCTAAATTCCATTTGTATGAAGAAATTATAGAAGAAGTAAGTAAAGTAAAGTATCTAGGACACTATATTTCAAGTGATCGCTCAGATGATGAGGATATGGGTCGTCAGCGAAGGCAACTTTACATGCAGGGAAATTCAATATTAAGAAAATTTCATATGTGTACATGGGATACAAAAATAACATTGTTCAACTCCTACTGCTCACCAATGTATACAGCACAACTATGGTGGAACTATAAGAAAATGACAGTGAATAGACTAAGTATCTCATATCACAATATCATGAAAATGTTTCTGGGGCTCTCAAAATATGAGAGTACAAGTACGCTATGTGCCTATATGAACTTACACTGTTACCAATCACTCATTAGAAAGCTAACATATAAATTCATTCAGCGCCTTAACACTTCTGAGAACAGTATCATTAAAATGCTACAAACTCCAAGCATAGTGTACACCTCTAGGATCCAGGCACACTGGAGGAAGTTGCTCTATATTTAACCTTAAGTAATGATTTCAGGTCTGCTACTCTACAGAATTAGCATACCGGTACTGAACCTCATAGTGCAGTACAGTACCGATATTCCTATACTGTACTGTAGCAACATACTGTACCGGAAGCTAAATTATGTGAGGCATGGTACTGTACACAATTAGGACAGTGGTTTTGGTAACACAATAGTTTGATGACCACTGTTTTTGGTTGAGGCAGTGCTGTGAACTACATGATAGCAAGCTGGGTATTATTTAATTTCTTTTTATTTTATGTAGCCTATGTACAGTAGCTTATATATATTTATGTTACTGTAAGGTATATATGGACCCCAGTATGGTCCCCTCTGTACTGTGTGAGTCTGAAATAAAGTATTATTATTATTATTATTATTATTGCCGGATTCGGTCATTGTTTCCACCCTCCTTTAGAATCCCACTTCTGGACGCTATTGTCTGCCATCTTTAATCGTAATCTTGATCCTGGCCAATTGGCAGGCGTCCCTCAAATCTTACAGACGCATTAATGAATCTGCAACTCGGACAACCAGTCCGTTGACTGGGGCTCCCCCAACCACCTGTTTTCAGCCTACGTCTTTCTCGGAGGTCATGTCAGTTTTTTCAATTTTTTCCATCCGATTCCTCACCACCATTTCAGTCCCACAATGGTCCCGCCGGTACATATCCTGCTACTAGCCAGTTCATTATTCTTACGAGATCAGCCGCGCTGTCCTTGAGCCTGCTCTGGCCCCCGGGGGGGGGGGGGGGTATGGTCTAGTTCAGATTGCTCCTTTACCATAGGTTCGAGTGCCGATCAGGCGAAAGTATCTTATTAAACTAAGGTAAACTTTTCTTTATCATGTTTGTGTACCGGATGGGTCTCCGAGATGGGGGGGGGGCACGGCAACAGCCTGTCAAACTTCCGGTTCGCCCCAAGTATAGACCTCGTTACCCTCCTCAGGTTTCTACGGGTTCCGGCGGCCTGACTGAGAGAACTGAGTCACGCACTGACCCGCACCGGGTAGGCGGGGCTCAGAAATACATTTTTATTTTTTTTATTTTTTTTTTACCAAATTAATAATAAGAATCCGAGGGGGAAAGATCAGTTGAACTGAAGTGCCATCGAGACAGTTTGTCATGGCACAAAGTGACTTCCCCGTATTCTCTACAATCGCCATTTTCAAGAATTTTTAGTTTTAAGTACAGTATGCCCATAGACACACCACTGTTGTTTGTATTCCTCATTTTATGTACTGTGATGTTTCCGCCCTGGAAGGCTTCCGATGAAAAGGGGGGGGGGGGGCGATATGTGGATCCCAGTACAAGGAAGGAATTCCCCCCTTAAATAGGATTGCAAGTGGGTTCGAGGGCTAGCCTAGACGCTGTTTACGCCGGGCTGTGCCCAAAATTAGAAATGTACGAGCTGAGAAGCTCAGGTTGTTTGATTTAGAAAGTTAGATTACTGAATTCAAACTTAAGTTGCTTGATTTAGAAATTTAGGTTCCTTAAATTTAAACCTCCAGTTTTATGATAATTAATAAATGAAAGTTTTGTGTTTCCATCTTCGCAACTAGTTGCACTAGATTACTATAGATTTTAAATAACTCTGTAAATAATTACAATAGCTAACTGTCCAGTTTTGTCTTTTATAATAAAGAATTAATTGTCCTACGGTCATATAATTTCAAAGTTCCCAGACTAGTTACACTAGACTCAGACGATCAGTAAAGATCGACTGGCACCTCCGATATGTCTCTGGCTCTAGTTTCACTAGCTTCAGTAAAGTTAATACGTGTCAATACGACTACGCCCACGAACCTCGCTAAAGCGGCACAGGTTCCGGCTCGAAGTGATGAAGGGTTGTGCAATTAACTCTATCTCACCCCTTACAACACACACCTCATAAATGAGGACTCTGTTGTTGGAGCAGGCTTCTTTGAAGCAACGCACTGCTCACACTCTGTCTATATTTGTTACGAAATTGTATGCACATCTACATATACAAAGAACTTTTCCTGTTATGAGATTTCTGGATTTAACCATGCGGTTTTTAGGAGTTTGTGATACTGCGAATGTCCCCCTCCAGTCTTGGAATTCAGGCAACATCGTCAATGATGAAGGTGCCACTATTAAATTATAGGTTTGATTCCCGAAGGGAAGTAGAGAAAACCTAATATTTAGTAGGGGCCCCGGAATCATTGACGACGATGTCCCTCCCAACCATCCCCTTCCCATTCGCTGATATTTTGAGTAATCTTGATATAGCATTGAAGGAGGAATCGTTGCACTTGGCGAGAGACGGCAAGAAGCCACAACGCAAGAAAATCCACCGAATGTGGGAAGCGTGTAAATAACAGTGTTAAGATGGGAAAATTCTTTTCCTTTTTTGTTCTCTTATTTTTTACGAAGTTTTTTCGTAGCGGGTACCCGATCTGTGACGACACCATAAGAGAATTAGCGTTGCACTTATGAAGATGAATCTCGTTCTTCCTCGCGGCGGTTGATTCAAACGACTGACGTGGGTGTTGAATGGAGACTATTATACTAATAGGCAACATCGTCAATGATTCCGGGGCCCCTACTAAATATTAGGTTTTCTCTACTTCCCTTCGGGAATCAAACCTATAATTTTAGCCCCACGGTCGTAATCTGACCTTGACCGGCGAGAGAGAAACACCCTTCCTCTCTTGTGTCTGGCATGGTACTGAGATATCGAGACAAGGAGAGCTCTCAGACTGGCTTAGAGGGTCAGAGATACACTCCTCCATCCTTCCCCCTCTCTCCCACACGTCCTCGCATGAAAATACTCGATAAATATCGGGAATAATAGGGAAAATATCGGATAATTGAGGGGGGGGGGACACATGTGTAGGAATGGTAGCAAGTAATGGAGGGGAACTATCTCACCTAATCACAAATTGCTTTGTTTTGAGTGACACTGGGGTGTTTTAAAAGGTGTTTTTAGGCCTTGGATCTTAACCCGGGAACGGCGCTGAGATTCTTAACCCCTTAAGGCGAGCTGTGTGTAATGGACACCCTACCGCCAGGCGACGATATTATGCCCCATTCCCACCTAAAATTGTAATTTTACGATAAATATCGTTATTACTTATTCATATGCGCTTATTTTACGTTTAATATGAAGATAGTAACATGTAACAACAATAAAACAAGTGGGACTAGTGTTTGGATGGTCAAAATCGTGAATTATTGACGACCGGTGTATTCATGAAGTGTGGAGCAGAGCGAGGCAAACCCTCCCCTCGCGAGGCCTGAAGCCTGAAGCCTGACTGACTCACTCACCCACACTCTCCTTTATGCAACACACTCGCTAGTCTCATGACCACACCGTAGAACCGGCTTGGAGATGTTGACCCGAAAATATAAATAAATAAGTGAATAACAGGGAAAATAGGTGATAATTGAAGGGGGGGGGGAAAGGGGCGAAGGAGGGGACTTTGACACATGTGGAGGAGTGATAGAAGGTATAGAGGGAAATTATCTCACTTAATCACCATTTCACTTGTTTTAAGTGCTACTGGGGCCTTTTAAAAGTTTTTTTTAGGCCTTACCTCTTAAGAGTGTTCTCGCCTTTGCCAACCAAAACCTCTTAACCTAACAAGTGCGCATGGGGGTAATTGGAAACGTCCCCCTGTGCTGACGTATTTGAGGTGTTTCCGTCACTAAAATATTCATTGTGCCATTAATAGCATTAATACTTATCCATATGCGCCTATTATGGGTTGATTATAAAGGTATTAACCTGAAACAACAATAAAACGAGTGAAAACAGCATTTGGATGGTCAAAATCGGAGATATAGCCCGCGAGTTGTATAATGTATGGGTGAGGCAAGCTGCTTTCCCGCCAATTTCCCCGAAGGCCACTGAGACACAGTCGATCGATACTCTCTCTCTCTCTCTCTTGCATTCGCTTGCTATCAGTGATGACCACACCCTCCAACCGGATTTCTAATGTTAGCACGAAAATATACCTCAGAATAAGGGAATAACAGGGAAAATAGGTGATAACAGAAGGAGAGGAGGAAAGTGGGGAAGGAGGGGAGGTAGAGGACTGAGATTTTGCATGGCCCATGGGCAATTTTTTTTTTTTTTTTCGATGTCAAAAGTTGATTTTCTTTTTCACTCACTCTTAAGAGTCTCCCCGCAGTCCGCCGGGGGAACTCTTAAGAGTCTCCCCGCAGTTCCCGGGTTAAGAGTGTTCTCGCCGTTTCCGGGTGAAGAAGTTTTACTGGGCGAAGGCGACAGGACTCATAACCTGTTGAGTACCGTAGGATACAGTAATAAAAGTCCCCCACAGTCCCAAGCACTGTGGCCAAAATGACAGGAGAGACCACCTTTTCACCTCGAGATGAGGCAAGAATGGATCTATCACTGTTTTTTTACAAGAATTGTAAAAAAAAAAAAAAAAAAAAAAAAAGGCTAAGCATTGTACAGGCAGTTACAAGACAAGTACATTACTGACAGCTATAACCATCGCTGGGACTGGGGAGTTACTTATCTACTGACGGCTATAGCCATCGCTGGGATTGGACGGGTTAAGATCCAAGGCCTAAAAAAAAAAACTTTTAAAAGACCCCAGTGGCACTCAAAACAAAGGAATATGTGATTAAGTGAGATAATTCCCCTCCATACCTCCTACCACTCCACCTGTGTCAAACTCCACCGCCCTTATCCCCCCCCCTCAATTCTGCCTACCAATAAATGCCTACATGGCCGATGGCCGATAGAGGCGCTGAACGCAATGTTTACCACGGTGCATTGTGGGAAATTGGCGACATCGCGGACCTATACACCCTCCTCTCCTTCAACAATTCTTTATTATAAGCAGTTAGTCAAAATTTATGTAGCTGACACATACTTTGGTCTATGCATATTGTTGTTTTATATATTTTAAAATCACCCATATTCATAAATAACTTATATTTATAATAGAAAGTCAGTAAGTATTTTTGCGCCTATTTTGTTATGATAATTAATTAATTTTGTTATGAATAATTAATTAATTAATTAATTTTGTTATGATAATTAATCAGCCTATAATAATGTTTGTAGTCATTATCAGCTGCATTTGGACTTTCTCTTTATTACTATACTATATATAAGTAAGCACATAGTGTAGTCGTATACTGTAAAATAAAATCCTGTAGAATCACAAAAAATTTGAGATAAACTGTGTAAAACCTAGGTGTTGGGTATTTTTGATGTCGACAGTTGTAGCTCGGGCGCTACTTTGGAAGCGTCCACCAGAGGTCTCAGGTGAATTCTTGGTAGGGTCAATTATCACCTATTTTTCCTCTTATTCCCTTGTTTATCGGTTTATTTACCGCGCCAATATCTCCCACCCGGTTTCAAGGTCATCTGGGATGTATGTAGAGAGCGTGGCAAGAGAGAGACAGCACTAGCGAGACATCAGTCTGGCTTCAGGCCTCGAAGGGGGAGGGCGTACGTCTCGTGCGCCTCTCACCTCATGACTGGAGGGTCGGCAATAATTTGTCTTTTTCACCCCCCAAATACTTTTCCCACTTATTTTGTTGCTGTTACATGTTAATATCTTCATATTAAACGTAAAATAGGCGCATATGAATAAGTAATAATGATATTTATCGGATAACGACAATCTTAGGCGGTAATGAAGCAAAATATGCTCGCTTGGCGGGCACTTTCAAATACCAATAGCGTGCGCTTGCCGGGTTAAGAGTCTGGCCCCATTCGCCCAGTAGAATCTCTTAAGAGTCTGGCAGCAGTCCCTGAGTTAACCTTTAAATGGCGAAGCTATGGTATTTGAAAGTGTCCGCCAGGCGAAGATATTTTGTTACATTCCCGACGAAAATTGTCATTATCCGATGAATATCGTTATTACTTACTCATATGCGCCTATTTTATGTTTAATATGAAGATATTAACATGTAACAGCAATAAAACAAGTGGAAATATTATTTGGGGGGTGAAAAAGACGTATTATTGCCGACTGGTCCATTCATGAGGGGAGAGCCGCGGCGGCACACACTTATCGATCGACACTGATGTCTTGCTAGTGAAGTCTCTCTCTTGCTACGATCTCTATATGCCTCCCTTTCGACCTTGAAACCGGGTGGGGGATATTGGTGTGGAAAATAAACCGATATCCAACGGAATAAGAGGAGAAATAGGTGATAATTGAAGTGGGGGGGTTTGGACACATGTGGAGGAATGATAGGAGGTATGGAGGGGAATCATCTTACCCCTAGGGGGTAAGGGGGCCTTCACTTATGGTGGAGGAAAAAAAGAATATGCCTCATGCATTCTACTGCATGTCGTACAAGGCGACTAATATGGGGGATGGTGTTAGACTTGCGGACCAACAGCCATTACTATACAATGCAGCCTTGTTATTTGCGCTGGCATTGTTTTCATATGACAGTGCTGTGACAGGGCTTCACTGTTCTAGTCCAAGTTGCCTAATGGCGGCACACTGGCGGTGGATGTCACTCCCTCCGGACCTGGCGCCTTGGGCCGAACCTGGACGAAATGGATCCAGAGGGTACCGTACATTGCATAGTGTTTCTCCGGACTGGCACTCTCCGCCCAACAGTATAGGGGCCCGAACCTGGTGGTAGCACTCCAGGAGGCTGCCCTGTCATTGGGTGAAAAATACCAGACCAGTCGTAGTGCCGTGTACTCGCACGGGGTGCGTCCCTGCGGCTTGTCCTGGTGGGGCGCACCGAGGTCACTGGATCCTACCCCCTTGTAATCTCTTGGAGGAAGGTGCTGGGAATGGTCCCCGGGGTAGACTGGAGCCGGAGTTCTGTGTGGGGATGCCCATTTGCCAGCCTTATCACCAATTATGACTAAACCTAAAGAGAAACAATGCAAGTCCGATGATCCAAAACCGCACATGATACGAACAAAGGCTCCCCACAGTCTCAGACTTGCTAGTGTGAATGTTGGTAGTTTTAATCTGCGTGCAAATGAAGTGGCTGAGATGTGTGAGAGGAGGCAAGTGGACGTCTGCTGTGCCAAGGAAACACTCTGGAAAGGGTATGGGGCACAGTGGATTGTTGGAAGAAAGAAAAGATATAGGATCTACTGGATGAGGGTGGAGACTGATACAGTAAAGCGAAAGGAGGAGTGGGTGTTCTGGTGGCTGAAGAGTGGGCGGAAAGTGTGCTTCAAATTACGAGAGTTAGTGAAAGGCTGATTATTTTGAAGTTGAAAGTTGGTGAAAGATTTCTGAATGTAATATCTGTATATGCCCCACAGGCTGGCCTACAGAAAGAGATAGAAGAGGACTTCTGGAATGACACCGTCAGTATCATTTCAGGCCTCTCGAAGAATGAAATAACAATCCTGGGAGGGGACCTGAATGGTCACGTGGGAGCATCTGCAGATGGATACGAGTGAGTACATGAAGGAAATGGTTACGGAAGGAGGAATCTGGAAGGCGAATATATACTGGAATCCTGCGTTGCACTCAACATGGTTGTGTGTAACACAAAGTTCAAGAAAAGACAGAGCCATCTGGTCAGATAGATTACTTCTTGGTTAACAGGAAAGACTGGAAACTGGTTCGGGATGTAAAGGTCATCCCGAGCGAAGAATGTATCCTCCAGCATAAGCTACTTGTGTGAGACATGAGATTATACAGAGGTCCTAAGCGCAAGAAGGTATACATGACCAAAAGGAAATTGTGGCTGCTGAAGAACAAGGAAGTTAGGGATAGGTTTCATAGTGAACTGGAGGAAATTAGTAGAAATAAGGAAGCTAGACCTAGCGATATTATTAGTCAATGGAATTTCCTTAAGCATAGCCTTCTCACTGCCACTGACAAAGTCTGTGGGAAAACAAAGGGTCACCCCAGAAATAAGACCTCCTGGTGGTGGAATGATACATACATACATACATACATAACATGTTAAGACTGAGTGCTCCACACATACGTGCAGTTTCAGTCTCTTGTCCTAATGGCGGCGTTCCAGGCAACCCTGTCAAGGGCTGCTTTACTTGTCAAGTTTTTGGATTTGAGATCGGCACGTATAGTGCGATCCCAGGTCTTCTTCGGTCCACCTCTTGGTGCAGCTCCCTCCACAATCACAGACCTGCATTTTTTCACCCAATTTTGTTCATCCATTCTCTCCACATGTCCATACCATCCCAGTCTATTTGTACGCATCACCTCGCTAATACTCTT
Organism: Paralithodes platypus; assembly: GCA_032716605.1. NCBI lineage: Eukaryota > Metazoa > Arthropoda > Malacostraca > Decapoda > Lithodidae > Paralithodes > Paralithodes platypus. The sequence continues at coordinate 20,603,554 of CM064480.1, read as the reverse complement.
TATACCTAAACGTCTCCTCAGCTCAACATTTGTTATTGTATCCTGCAGCCTTGCCCCACACATCCATCTCACCATTCTCCTCTCATTACGTTCCATTCTGTTGACATCCTCTACTTTAACGGCCCATGTTTCTGAGGCATACGTCATTGCATTTCTAACACATGAGGTATACACCTTTCCCTTCAGGTGGAGAGGCATTCTTTTCATGGTCAGAATTGGCAGCAGTTCTCTGAACTTCCCCCAGCCACATCTAATTCTAGCGACAGAGGCAGCCTCGGCCCCACCACTGGCAGAGATGGTATCTCCTAGGTAACAAAACTTGTCCACCAGTTCCAATGACTCATTTCCAAAATTCACAGCCACAGGATCATCACTTAACACAAACTCGCCTTTGCACACTACGCACTTAAATTTCTCTATTTCTGACTTATCCTTTGGCAGGGGTCCCTTTATTCTACTACATCGCTTACCCCCATGGTGCACCCAGCGTCAACAGATGCTACATTGAATCGAGTTAGAGCCCATACCCTTTCCAAACTCTACATTTAGCAATTGTTCATAGTGTGCCTTCCATGCTTCTCTGATTTCATTTTCTGCATACACAATCTTCCCATTATCGTTTCTAACACACTGTTCACCTATAATATCCCTACTGTCATTATTAACTCGCCTAGCTAGGTTGAAGAATTCATTGGGATTGTCAGTGTTACACACTTGTTCGAGGACCAGGTCCTTAATGCCTTTTTTAGCATTGTAAATAACTCTTTTGGCAGTTCGTTTAGCTGCCTGGTATTCCTCCTTGCTGCCTCCCTTCTTCCATGCTTTGAAGCATCTCCTTTTCTCTTTCACAGCATGTTTTACCTCATTGTTCCACCACCAGGAGGTCTAATTCCTGGGGTGACCCTTTGTTTTCCCACAGACTTTGTCAGTGGCAGCGATAAGGCTATGCTTAAGAAAGTTCCATTGACTATTTACATCATTAGGCCTAGCTTCCTTATTTCTATTAATTTCCTCCAGTTCACTATGAAACCTATCCCTAACTTCCTTGTTCTTCAGCAGCCACACTTTCCTTTTGGGAATGTATACCTTCTTGCGCTTAGGATCTCTGTATAATCTCATGTCTCACACAAGTAGCTTATGCTGGGGGATACATTCTTCGCTCGGGATGACCTTTACATCCCGAACCAGTTTCCAGTCTTTCCTGTTAACCAAGAAGTAATCTATCTGGCTACTGGAGACCCCAGAGTTATATGTGATCAGATGGCTCTGTCTTTTCTTGAACTTTGTGTTACACACAACCATGTTGAGTGCAACGCAGGACTCCAGTATATATTCGCCTTCCAGATTCCTTCTTCCGTAACCATTTCCTCCATGTACCCCCTCGTATCCATCTGCAGATGCTCCCACATGACCATTCAGGTCCCCTCCCACAATTGTTATTTCATTCTCAGAGGCCTGAAATGACCCTGACGGTGTCATTCCAGAAGTCCTCTTTTATCTCTTTCTGTAGACCAGCCTGTGGGGCATATGCAGATATCACATTCAGAATTCTTTCACCAACTTTCAACTTCAAAACAATCAGCCTTTCACTAACTCTCGTAATGTGAAGCCACTTTCCGCCCAGTCTTCAGCGACCAGAACACCCACTCCTCCTTTCGCTTCATCAGTCTCCACCCCCATCCAGTAGATCCTACATCTTTTCTTTCTTCCAACAATCCACTGTACCCCATGCCTTAGAACATGCTGTGAAAGAAGAAAGGAGATGCTTCAAAGCATGGAAGAAGCGAGGCAGTAAGGAGGAATACCAGCCAGCTAAACGAACTGCCAGAACAAGTGTGTAACACTGACAATCCCAATGGGATCTTCAACCTAGCTCGGCGAGTTAAAAATTACAGTAGGGATATTATAGGTGAACAGTGTATTAGAAACGATAATGGGAAGATTGTGTATGCAGAAGATGAAATCAGAGAAGCATGGAAGGCACACTATGAACGATTGCTAAATGTAGTTTGAATGGGATAAGGAACAGTTTAGTATCGAAAAACCAATATTTATTAGTGGCCCCTCCATCATTGACGAACATGCCTATTACATAAGGCATCCTCTTCAAACACTAATCCGCCGTAGTTTGAATCTGCCGCGCAGAGCATTTAAAAACTGAGGAGCCTTCATCATGAGCGCACGCGACCTCACTCATGGCTTCAGTCATTATGAATTGGGTTCTCACTACGAAAAAACTTCGTAAAAAATAAAAACAAAAAGAAAATAAGAATAACTATCCAATAAGCTTTCCATCATATCGTGGATGTACTTGTGTGGATCTTTGACCAGACGCTGATTCAGGCGTCATTCTTCCTTCTTTGCTCTGCGCTCAGCCTGCCCGGACGTGTCTCCCCACGCTCCGCTGGTTCCGCATTTGCTGCGTCCCTAGTGAGTTTTTTCTCATTTGTTTACTCCGGGATGTATCGAGTAAGGTTAGGATATGCGTAGCAGGAGTGTCCTGGGCTGGTTGCCCGCAGTGCAGTGTATTTTGGGTCGTGTGTTTGGGGCATCTATTTCGGATGTACCCTCGTGGTCCTGTTGTGGACTTGTGATCTTTTCACAGTTGAGTTAGCTTGTGATGCAGGCGGCTTTCATTACGCGTTAATTATGCTGCCTTTTATCTTTCTGATGAGGTAAGCGTTGCTTACTGACGTTCCCAGCGTATTTTTCTTCACTTAGTGAAGTTTTTTCTGGGTCCCGAGTCAGTCTTCCCTTTGCCGGAAGTATTTGCTACAGTGGTGTGTTGGCGGTGGTTCCTGTTGTTATATTTCCAGTGTTTTTTGTTTATATTTCAACATTTCTTATGCCGTCTACTTAGGCCTAGCCAGCCGCTCGTAGCTTTGCCACATGTACAAGTGTTATTGTTTATTTTATAAATATGTCCTACTGTGTCATGTGTATCCGGGTATAGTTGTGTATTGGCTAATTCCACGGACTATGTTTGTTTCCTGGTTTAGTTGTGTATTGGCTAATTCCACGGATTATTGTGTGGTCCCTAGGCTAGTCGTGCTTGGCTTTCCTTCGAGTCCTATGTACGTTCAGATGGTTTCTGAACGGGGTGGGTTACCTTCCGGCGGGTTTTTTCTCGGTTTCACCATGAAAAAACCCGGCTGAGAGCCGTGTTGGGCCACACGTGGTTTCAACACAGGCTTGTGTCCCCGGCGATGAGGTGTCTGTGGCTCTCCAGGACTGCGTCTCTGTGTTGGTGCCTGTTTTCAGGCTCCCTTTGATTCCCGGCGGAGTGGCTGTACCCATCTAACATTGTTCATGCGGACATATGTTATGAAGTTTTTCTACCCGGTTTTACAAACCACAGGAAAAACCTAGCTGTTGTTAAGGGCTTTCCTCCCCGGCGATCTTTTACAAAGAAGTGGGGACAGGAACTTATGGGGTTAACGTTTTGACATCTCACCCGGTGGGTGCACCTTGGTAGGGTGGGATGAACAACTCGGTCATTCAGTTAGTTAACCGATCCATTTTAGTGATACTATATGTATCGCCACCTTTACACTTACGGCGATCGAAGGTTCAATTAGGGTTAACATCGTTTTTACACCCGGCGGGTGCTCCTGGGAGGAGGAAATAAGGAATTTACAATTCAATTTCAAATTAACCACTTAATTGAGAGATACGTTTATGTATCGCCGCCTTCAAACTTACGGCGATCTTTTGTGACAATTCGTTAGAAATCAGATCTCGTATCAGCCTGCCCTGGGTTATTCTGCTAAATAATTCAAGGGCCGGCGTCTTTGTGGGGGGTTGTTTTCCAACATTGAATCTTGAAACAGTCACCATCAGAAAGACTATAAACGCCATGCTGGTCCTTTATATTATGTCAGAGGGTATTCTTCACTTTCTTAAAAAGATATGTTTAGATATTCTGAACCCCGCCGCGTAGCGAGCTGTGATCGTTGTGTCATTACATCTCGTTACCCGGTGGGTTATTAACACTTGTGTGCGAACATGTTGGGTTAACCTTATGAGCATTAATTCCTGGAAATTTTCTTTTTTTCCAGAGCTGGGCTCCGGCGGACCAATACAGACCCGGCAGTAGTTTTCCCCACCAGTCTCTGTCATGGCTACCTTGGCCCCAGTCTTTGCTTTATGCACTACCCCTACCTGTGCCGGTATCCCTATTTTTGCGCACACTCTTTGCATCAAGTGTGTTAAATGTCTAGACCATTCAAGGGGTCTGTGGGTGATGCGCAACTGTTCCTTTTGCTCCCAATTAAGTGTCAAGGTCCTCCGCGACAATGATAAGACCGCAGCGGTCGCATTACGAGAGGTTAGGCAACAGATGTCAGCATATACTACGATTGTGGCTCATAAGTCACTTCAATGCGACAACGTCCCTCTTTGGGATAGGCTGCTTTTCGAACACCCTCCCCCTAAACGTTCCTCTCGAGTAACTAGTCATAAGCCGGCGGAGACTGGTCAGGGTTCTGTGTCTTCTGCTGCTACTCCGAAACGTCCAAGAGAGCCTACACCCCCGGCGACCGCCTCCTCGTCTCGGGAGAGATCTCGGTCTAGGTCACCTCTCAGACACCAGCCACCTAGTCTTGCCTCTTCACCATCGAGTAAGAAGAGTAAGACGGAAAGTTCCACCAGTGGTCACGGCGATAAATCCTCCAAATCGAAGAGTAGTTCACGGTCACACCGCAGCCATAAATCTACCAAAAAGGATTCCCATAATAGAAAGGCCTCCCTACATTCGCCAGTTTCTAGTGCTTCTCATCGTACCTCTACCCCAGACAGAGTTTGTGTTAGGTCTCAAGGGTCCAGTACGGTGCCTGTACCAAAAGATGATTTACCCATTAACATTTTAACCCTGGAATTGGAGAGTTCAGGGGGATCAGTGATTGAGAGTGTTTCAGACTCCCAAGAGAGTGTAGGCCAAGGCCTCGGTGTTTGGCGATTTTCTCGGCCGGGGTCTGACCACCCACCTCCGACTCAAACTAGTCACACAGTAGCTGACGTCCACAGGGACGCGGCGATCCCATCCTCTATTCCTGACTTATCTTGGCAACAAGGTACCCCAGCTTCGGCAGGATCTTCTCAGGAGGAACAGGATGAGAAAGACGAGGTTTCAATAATTTCGGATATGGAAGGGCAAGAGTCAGGTTCAGGCTTAGACGCCGCGCAGGATATTAATGATTCACCAGTGAGTACATCATCAAGTCAATTTGTCACTGCACAGGAAATTGATGGGCTACTTAGTCATGCTTTATCTAAATTTTTTGGCCAACAACAGGAAACTCCCACAGTGGACTTGGGAGCTCCCACGACAAGTTCTACGGTACGGCCTCTGATGACTTCTATTGCTTTAACTCAGATCCCTCACCCTCCCACTCTGTCACCATCAGTGGTTACTAGGCCTGCTACGGCGGCATTGACCACTTCGAATGTAAGGGTTATAACGGATGTCAATCCACCCCCTCTAGACAAGGCGCCTCTCAGAAAGGTAGCTATGCCCTTGCTTTACGGACCAGACGAGTCATGGGTCCTTTTGACCCCCACTAAACCAGAGCTCACCCAACCTACCTTGTCAGGGGAACTCCCAGTACCGCGTGAGTGGGTCATCCAGGGCAATAAATCAAAGAAATTAAGGGCCTTGGATACTTTGGGAAATGTACTAGACGTTAATATAAAGGCTATACCTAGTTATTATCACCAAGACTATTTTGTGTATGCTTCTAAGCCGGCTTTACCCCCTGCCTCAGCTTCAAAATTGTTTTCAGACTGGTCTAAGCTGGATGGGTTTAATGACATTAAGACTCTGTCAGCTCTCACTCCAGAACTTGATTTACAAACCGTCACAGACGAAGCAGCTAATCCAGTCTTGAAGGTGGGGCAGTTGGGTCCAGGACCTTGGGTGGATTGGGAGACAGAGGCTCAAAACTTTGCGACCACATTTACTTCCAAAACTTCCCACCAGATCCCTCAAGATACTCATTCGTGGTTCTCCATGCCAGTGTGTTCTTCCGGCGGAGTCCCTTCAGCTTTGTTTGCTTTCTTAGCTGCCCCTAAAATTAATCTTTGTGAGCTAAAAGACCCTTTCACTACCCCTACCCCAACTCACCTAGACCGAGAATTTAGGCTAAGGGGGAAAGCTTTTCGCCTGTTCTCTCAATACATAGTGTCTCAACAGATAGCAAAGTCTTTGCTCCGGTCCACTCAGGCAATCGCAGACGCGGATGCCAGACGATCGGTTGAATTGTCCCGGCGACTGCTTCTTCAGTCGTCAATCCAATCCCTGGGTGACATCCGCACCGCCTTGCTTGAGGCGGTACGAGCGAGACAAGACCTCAGAATGTCTTTAGTCCGCAAACTGCCTGATCGCATTGCGAATCAGGTGGTCATGTCACCAGTGCTTACTCCCTCTTTAACCCTTCTTTAGCGGCCTATGCGGTTTATTTATATGTACCGCCCAGCGGGGTGTTTTTAGCCAAAATAGGGCTGTTTACGTGATCATTTTCATGCCTAAATAAGACCCAGAACGTAAAACAAGTATCTATCCCTGAAAGGGCATAAACAGAGCTTTCGAATGACACCATAACGATCCTTGTATGATGGATAGTTTTCTTGCAATAACCGTGCAACGCGAGTGCAAAAAGCATGTAATTCGGTACTTTCCCCATATAATTCAGTATGTAGCGAGTGAGAGAGGGAGGAGGGAGCTGAGATTCGTGTCAGTAGGTTCGCCGCGGTGGTCTGGAGCAGTCATACGCTCGCTAGTCTCCTGCCACCACTTGTCTCTCTCTCTCAGCAACATTACGTGCTGAAATTGCCACTCGACCTATGTCGAGCGCCGCCACATAGTCCAGCTTTATTAAAAACGACTTATGTGGTGAGCCTCTTTTTAAGGGTTAATGTCCCCTGACGTGTGGCGAACGGTGTTTAATATGGCGCAGGCCTTTAAACACAGTCCCACCCCTCCTAAGAAACCTGCCTTTAACTTCCCCAAACCCAGGCCAGCCGCTAAAGCTCAGCCGGGGGGATCTAAGCCCTTTCTTCCACCTAAGTCCTCCCCCTCCCCTCAAGGTCAGTACAGGCATAGACAGAGTAGGTTTTCAGGTCAGAGAGGACGCGGCCATAATAAGCCAGGTCAGGGCCCATCTTCGGCCAACACCAGTCAGCTGGCAAAGCGTCCAGCACCACCAACCCCACCATAAAAAAACTAAAGTCTCTCTCACTCCCGGTGCCAGTCTTAAGGCCGGCGGATCCGAGGGTAGTACAGCCGGCGAACCCTTGTCTGCTAACTGGGTCGTTCCGAACGTGTCACAAAGCATGGCCGTTAAACACTTGGGCACGGATGGTGGCACGCAAAGGCATCACTTGGCAGTGGCTCCGGCGACCTCGCTTATGTCAGCTGACAACGGCGAATTTTGTTTCTTTAGAGGTGGAGTCACTGGTCCAGGAAATGATTGCCAAGAATGTCATCATCCCGGTCCCCCCAAATTACCCTGTATTCACGTCCAAGCTATTTTTGGTTCCCAAAAGGGACAGTGTTCAGATGAGACCGGTCGTAGACCTGTCTTATCTGAACCTTCACATTTACAACGAGTCATTCCGAATGTTAACAGTACACCAAATCAGGCTAACACTTCCGCCGGGAGGCTGGATGTGTTCCCTAGACCTGACAGACGCCTATTGGCACGTATCGGTCAACAAAAGATTTCAAAGGTTTTTGGCCTTACGGATCAGGCACCAAAATTTTGTTTTTCAACGGATGCCATTCGGTTTGAACCTGGCACCTCGGTTATTCACGAAATTAGTCCGGCAAGCCCTGATGCCGTTGTTAAAACAAGGAATCAGAGTTTTGTGGTACCTAGACGACTGGCTGGTGGTGGCAGAGACACAACAATTATGCATCAAACATGTCAACATCATTTTAAATCATGTCAAAACTCTAGGCTTCAAGGTAAATCTGGTAAAGTCAAACCTTGTTCCCTCACGAGTAATTCAGTGGATAGGGCTGGTCTGGGACACGGCTGCTCTCACTCTGAGTCAGAGTGTGGACAATCGCAACAGGTTTCGCAGGAAACTGTTCATGTTTCTTCACAGTCTGACTACGACGCGGAGGGTCTGGGAGTCTCTGGTCGGCTCTCTCAACTGGATTCAACTAACTGTTATGTTGGGCCGGTTGAAAGTAAAACGTTTAATATTGGAAGGCAACAAATATTTTCCACTCTTACCGGCGGGAAAATTATGGCCCATCCCGAAATTAATCCACAACTTACTAGCGGTCTGGGCGAAGAGGGAAACGTTGCACTCAATAATGTCATGGACCTCTCCTCCGCCAACGGTATGGGTAGACACGGATGCGTCAGGCACAATAGGTTGGGGATTTCAGTCAAATCAGGGGCACCAGGGTCAGGGGCTTTGGTCCCACTTAGAAATCTCCCACATCAATGTCAAAGAATTACTAGTCCCTTTGTATTTCCTTCAGGCTCACGGCCCTGCTTTACGGGGCAAGTCGGTGGCCTTCAGAATGGACAATCTGAACGCAGTTCACTGTATTCAGAAACAGGGGTCAACGAGGTCAAGGAAGTTGCTAAACGTGTCTGAAGAGATTTTTACTCTAGCCAACAGACTAGACATTTATCTTCACGCATCTTATCTCCCAGGCGTAGCAAACGTCTGGGCAGACGCTCTGTCCCGGAGACAGAGCACGACAGTAGAATGGGAGCTCAAGCAACCCTTTTTCAACCTAATGATTGCAGAGCTCTCCCATCCACAAGTGGATCTGTTTGCATCCGAGGAGACTCACAAACTCCCTCTATACCTCGCCCGCCGGACGAAAACGCCGGCAGGGGGGCCAGACGCCCTAGTGACAGACTGGAACAGATGGAGCTCCATCTATCTGTTTCCGCCGCCAGATGCGTCACTAATGTGCCACGTAGTGAACAAACTACGAGATTATCGAGGCTTAGTCTCACTAGTCGCACCCCTGTGGCCGGCGCAGTTGTGGTACCAGCAATTAAAGACGTGGTGCCCGCACCCGGTGTCGCTCCCGGTCGGGTATTTCCACTTAGACACGATTGGCAACCTAGCGACCTCGCTGACTTTTGCATTATGGACATTCAGGAGGCCAAGTGGCTAGCACCATACGGTAGAGATGTGACCAATAAATTATTAAATCAATATACTCAGTCTACGAAACGACAGTATCACTCACATTGGCAAGCCTTTACTTCTTGGATCATTAGAACAGAACAGACTGTGCCATCAGTAGCTTTAGTTTTTAATTATTTAAATTATCTGTTTGAGCAGAAACATTTATCTGTGGTAACGTTAAAAAATCACTTAACTGCAATTAGAGTGCCCTTTTTAGACCTTACAGGTCTCTCCATACCGGTGGCGGAGGAAACAGGTTTTATGAGAGCTTGTTTTAAACTCCGCCCACCTCCCCGTCAGCTCATGCCTACTTGGTCTCTGGACAAAGCTTTGTCTTTACTTCACTCTCGTCTGTACCAAAATACTGCAGATTTTGCATTACTCTTAAAAAAGGCTGTATTCCTTTTGGCTTTGGCCACCGGGAACAGAGTGTCTGAGATGGCGGCGATGAGCAACACACCTAATTGCCTTAGGTTTGGCAGACTTAATGAATGTATTCACATTGCACCTTCCCCGGGATTTGTAGCCAAGAATGAGCACAGTGCACACGTGTTTTCTGAGTTCACGGTGCCGGCGTTAAAAAGGGGAAAGGTGCATCATAATCTATGTCCAGTGCAAGCTCTAACCAAATATTTGAGAGTAGCTCCTCTAAACCCCCAAGGTGCTTTATGGGTAGCGAGTACGGGTAAACGCTTACTGAAACGGAGATTAGCTTCTCTTCTGGTCGAAGTCATTAAAGAGAGTAATCCCGGCGTTGTGGGTCGGGCCCACGATTTACGCAAATGGGCAGCCTCTTTACGTTTCCTGAAGAATTTTTCAGTAGAAGATATTTCGTCCACACAGTTGTGGGCGTCTAATCATACGTTTTTGACTAGATACTTGTCAGTTGCTCTAGATAAACCTTCCTTACCATGTATAGCTTTAAGGCAGAGGGTCTAGGTGGCCCTTCAGTCACTTTTGTTTACTTTCAAGAAAAGGGGGGGGGGGGGGTGCAGTCAGTTAACATAGGACACCCTAGACCCCGCCGGAGTGTGAGAGCTGTGATACAATTTATGGTTAATGTGATATGAAAATTTCTCTGCGAGAAATTGTGCTAGTACAATGTTAGTACAAAACAACGGGGTTGTTATAGTAGTTTTAGCTGCGAAAGCAATTTAATATTAAACAGTGAAGATCTTTTGCAAATTATCTCCACGATTATTTTGGGGTTTATTATGTGCACATGTAAACTTATAACTTGTTATTTTTGTCACCACTCGTTGAGTGGGGTGCCTTTGTAACTACAGATCTGTTCACAGAATCTTCAGAGTTACCCTTTTTTGTCAAGCAGGCTTCTTTGAAGCACGCACCTGCCTGAATCCCTTTCTTGTATATATATGGGCTGCGCCGTATTAAATATATTTTCAAAGTAAGAATACTATGTGGTTGTTTTTATTATCTGCTTTTCTAGAGTTATGATATGATTACGAATGTCCCCCTCCAGTCTTAGAAATCAGGCATGTTCGTCAATGATGGAGGGGCCACTAATAAATTATAGGTTTGACTCCTGTAAGGAGATAAAGAAAACCTAATATTTAGTAGTGGCCCCGTAATCATTGACGACTGGGGCCCTCCCGACCATCCCCTTCCCATTCGTTGATGTATTAAGGATTTTGGTTTACTTGATATGTCAGTGAAGGAAGAATGACGCCTGAATCAGCGTCTGGTCAAAGATCCACACAAGTACATCCACGATATGATGGAAAGCTTATTGGATAGTTATTCTTATTTTCTTTTTGTTTTTATTTTTTACGAAGTTTTTTCGTAGTGAGAACCCAATTCATAATGACTGAAGCCATGAGTGAGGTCGCGTGCGCTCATGATGAAGGCTCCTCAGTTTTTAAATGCTCTGCGCGGTAGATTCAAACTACGGCGGATTAGTGTTTGAAGAGGATGCCTTATGTAATAGGCATGTTCGTCAATGATTACGGGGCCACTACTAAATATTAGGTTTTCTTTATCTCCTTACAGGAGTCAAACCTATAATCTGGACCCCCTCCTTTGATAGCACCAGCAGTAGTGAGCGACGCAATGAATAAAATAAAGGACGGTAAAGCTCCAGGTTGCTCTGACATTGTCGCTGAGATGATAAAAGTCTCAGGGGAGACTGGTGTCAGCTTAGTCACTGAGATGATAAACACCATTATTAAAGATGAGAAAATCCCTGAGGATTGGCACAAAAGTGTAATAGTAAATATATACTAAGGAAAAGGGGATGCGCTAGATAGAGGTAATTATAGGGGCCTGAAAATGCTTGACCAAATCATGAAGGTCTGTGAGAGAGTCTTTGAGGGTTTGATCAGGCAAAGCATCTCCATTGGTGATATGCAGTTTGGTTGTATGCCAGGACGTGGTACAACCGATGCGATCTTCATAGTCAGGCAGATACAGGAAAGATACTTACTAAAAGGCAGGGATCTTTACTTTGTGTTTGTAGACCAGGAGAAGGCCTTTGACAGGGTGCCTAGAGATGTTGTGCAGTGGGCTATGAGGAAACTTGGTGTGGAAGAGTTGCTGGTGCGTGTGATAATGAAGATGTATGAGGATTCGCGAACTGCGGGGAGGGTGAAAGGTGTACTGAGTGAGGAGTTCACAGTCCATGTTGGAGTTCATCAGGGTTCAGTGTTAAGCCCCCTCCTCTTTATTATGGTCCTGGAGGCACTGTTTAAGGTAGGTTCACACATAGGCGAGTCGGAGGGCGAGGCCAACGCGAGTCACACTCGCCGCAAATCGCCGTTGATGGAGCCCGAACCCAACGCGAGTAGCAGCTGATGCGAGTAAACACGCATAGAACACGAATTTAACACAAATTTTACACGAGTTTACACGAGTTTACATGAGTTTACACGAGTTTACGCGAGTTTACGCGAGTGTTGGCGAGTTTAACACGACCCCAACACGCACCGCCAAAATTTGAAAAATAACGGTCAAATTCCAGGGTACGAATAGTGCGAGTCTACATGAGTGTCACAGGAGTTTACATGAGTGTCACAGGAGTTTACACGTGTTTACACGAGATGAACGCGAGTCTACAGGAAGTTAACAGGAGTGTATATTCTATTTAATTTATATCTTGTATTTATTTATATTTCATGTTGGATATCAATCTGTATATTATTATTTGTCATCATATAATTATCCTTTGCATATATTCCACATCATTATTATTATGTATGGGTAGGAGGGTGGTGGGAGGGTGGTTTGGGGGATGGTGTGGGGAAGGTAGAAGCGTAATTGACTCATGTTACAAATATGAAGCCGATTGGTAAGGTAGTTTCGCAACCACGGATTTTCCTTTTTTTCCTTATCTTCGTACGGATACGCTGGAAGTGGATGGTGGGAGGCGGTTGGGGGTGTGGTGGGGGGAAGGCAGAAGGGTAAGGGACTTGTCACACAAATATGGAACCGATTGGTGCAGTCGTTTCGCCGCCACAGATTTTCCTTTTTTTCCTTATCTTCGTACGGATACGCTGGAAGTGGGTGGTGGGAGGCGGTTGGGGGTGTGGTGGGGGGAAGGCAGAAGGGTAAGGGACTTGTCACACAAATATGGAACCGATTGGTGCAGCAAGGGTTTAAGAGTCAATATTAACAAAACCAAGGTTATGCATTGTAGATTGAGACGAGGCAATGTGGAAAAGAGCGGTGCATACCCATGTGCAGTGTGTGGAAAGGGTGTGGGCGCTAACTCGATTTGGTGTAGCATCTGTCGATGTTGGGTGCACCATGGGAGTAAGCATTGTAGTAGAATAAAAGGACCCCTGCCAAAGGATAAGTCAGAAATTTGAGTGCGTAGTGTGTAAGGTTGAGCTTGTGTTAAATGTGGAAATGAGTCATTGGAGCTTGTGGACAAGTTTTGTTATCTCTGCCGGTGGTGGGGCCGAGGCTGACACTGTCGCTAGAATTAGATGTGGCTGGGGGAAGTTCCGAGAACTGCTGCCAATTCTGACCATGAAAAGAATGCCTCTCCCCCTGAAGGGAAAGGTGTATGCCTCATGTGTTAGAATTGCAATGACGTATGCTTCAGAAACATGGGCCGTTAAAGTAGAGGATGTCAACAGAATGGAACGTAATGAGATGAGAATGGTGAGATGGATGTGTGGGGCCAAGTTGCAGGATGGAATAACAAATGATGAGCTGAGGAGACGTTTAGGTATAAAGAGTATTAGCGAGGAGATGCGCACCAGTAGACTGGGATGATATGGGCATATGGAGAGAATGGATGAACAAAATTGGGTGAAAAGATGCAAGTCTGTGATTGTGGAAGGAGCTGCACCGAGGGGTGGACCGAGGAAGGCCTGGGATCAGACTATACGTGCCGATCTCAAATCCAAGAATTTGACAAGTGAAGCAGCCCTTGACAGGGTTGCCTGGAACGTCGCTATTAGGACAAGAGGCTGAAATTGCACATGTGGAGCACTCGGTATTAAAATGTTATGTATGAATGTATGTATGTAATCACATATACCTTTGTTTTGAGTGCCACTGGGGTCTTTTGAGGGGACCGACCGGTTATTTACAAACTTCCAGGTCTTACTTTCAATTTAAATGAAATTTGGCACAGGTGTATATGACCATAAAACTAGATCAATTTTTTTATTTTGTTTTTTCCTTTTATTTTAATTTAGGTAAAAACACTGTTGAAAACTATAGCACTGCTGAAACTCATAAACTCCTACAGAAATCCCCATAGCACATGTTTTATGAGATCAAACACCTCACAAAAGGTGTAGGCTATCTAGTTGTTAGAAACATTTTATATATTTTTTTTTTTTTTGGATTTAGGTGATTACGGATTCAGGTGAATATATTTATAGAAAATTACAACTTTGACGACATATTGTGATTTTTTTTGTTTTACTAGAGTAAATTGGCTTTATAGGACCTGTAGTGTTTGTAATTACCTTTCCAATGGTATATACACCATTCCTATAGGTCCAATAATACATTTAGTGTAACATCCAAAAGTGCGACAAAACAGTTTTGAGAAAAACATGTGAAAGTCTAAGGTAACTAGGTGAGAAATTTGTTTGTTTGTTTGTTTGTTTACAATATTTTACGCAGGAACACGGCAGAGTAGAAGATAAAGTGTATGGGAGGTTGTAGAGTATTTCACGCTCTTTCCATTTATATATGTATGATCCTCGTACGATCAGTAATTACTGAGCATGTCAATTTCAAAGTTCGCTATATAACGTTTTTAGAATTACAAGAAAAGTTTGGGAAAAAAAAAACCACACACATTTCTAATGGGTTTTCAGTAATAAAATGTCACTGGCTTATGAAGGGATGTTGACTCTTGTTAACCCGGCAAGCGCGATAGGCCTCACGGAAGGCTTCCTATAGGGAACGCGATAGGCCTCACGGAAGCAGGACCATAAAAAAAGCCTTCCATAAAAAAAAGGGCCTATCAAAACAAAGGAATTTGTCTCTAGGTGAGATAATTCCCCTCCAGTACTCATCCATGTAAATCTCACCCACCCCCCTCCCCTCCTTCCCCACCTTATTCCCCCCTCCCTCCCCTCCTCAATTATCACCTATTTTTCCTCTTATTATCATCATTTATCGGTTATTTTTCTCTCCCGCGATAATGTAGCACAAGTGGGTTGCATAAAAGATCGTTATGCAACACCCAGACACCGGCACACACCGCCCCGCTCTTCTCAGTTGACTCCCAGACAGCGAGAGGGGAAGGCTGCCTGTCTCTCTCTCTCGCCTGAGATTATGACCGGGTGGCCAATATCTTCGTTTTTCACCACCCAAATGCTTTTCCCACTTATTTTAGCACTCTTGAAGGTTCATATATACATCATATATGTAAAATAAAAGCATACCGAAAACAAATAATGGTTTATATTGTAAATATAACGAATTCTGTCAGAATCTAGGGCTAGAAATGCACAAATACTACCCTAGCACCTACGTCTATATCGCGCTTGTCAGGTTAAGTAAACACCTAATGGTATTTCAGTATTTCAAGCTTTTAAGCCTAAATAACCGGTCGGTCCCCTTAACCCGGAACGGCACCGAGACTCTTAAGAGGTTTTACTGGGCGAAGGCGACAGGACTCTTAACCCACAGGACCCCAGCGACGCACGTGATGCGTCGGCAATGTGTGTAACGCTAAACACCAGCGCCGCAGCACCTGCGTCAGCAATTTCGACCTTATATACTCTTGTCCTATGGTAGCTAGAGGCTTGAGGATGGAATGGGATATACCTTATGATGTTGCCGAACAGTGCCGGTACTCGGAAACCGCCTAGTCCAGCCGCGTGGGTTAATACGGACGGATGGGGAAAGCCAGTTTACCCACTTATCTCACCTACACTTTCGAGCTTATTTATTCTTGTCCTATGGTAGCTAGAGGGTTCAAATGTATATGGAATATACCTTATGATGTTGCCCAACAGTGGCAATACTTATCAATTGGCAATACCCAAGTCCCGCCGCGGTGGGGAGTGGGAGGTCTGGGCTGCCTCCCGCCCGGCCAGTTGCTTTGTGTACTTCGTGAGTGTTGGACGTATCTCGTCGTATATCGCTCCCCTAATGCTCCCCATGAAATAGTTGACTCCCCATCAAGTGGGGAAGAGGAGGAGGATGATGACTCAGACCCCATTCAAAATTCCGCCAGGTCATGGTAGGGGTAAGAAGAGACGAGAGAGTGTTTCATGTTGCTACGTACACAACAAGCTTGGCGATGTGTACACTGGTCCTCCCCCACTCCCCCAGTGCCCCCACCCCTGCCTCCACCACCACCTCCCCTGTCTCCCCACTAAAAATACGTTGAAACCCATATTTCTAAGTCAAAAGTGCCTAAAACAATGTGTAACACTCATATTCTAACTATAAAACATACATTAAAGTATAAAATCAATAAACAGTGCATGAGGGAGGCATTGAATGAAAGGGAAAGTTATGGGGGAGTGGGATATCTGTCAGCTGGCCTTTTGTGTACGTGCGTGAGTCCATGACCAAGATGGCCGCCAGCCCGCCAGTCGCCATGGTAACCAGGACGCCCGCGGCACTTGCCACTCCCTCAGCACTTATAAAACTTGAATCTATGCACTTATCACACTGTAACTTCACTTACAATGACATTATGTGATACATGTTGCTAGTATATGAACTATGAAGGCACACATGATGCTCGGGTGGTGTAAAGAACCGTCACTCGAAAACTGGACGCATCGTACATCTGCCATGCTGCCGCGCTCAGCTGTGGTGGTGCGGGCGGGAAGTTTGAAGACCGC
The DNA here is from genome assembly GCA_032716605.1 of Paralithodes platypus. Taxonomy (NCBI): domain Eukaryota; kingdom Metazoa; phylum Arthropoda; class Malacostraca; order Decapoda; family Lithodidae; genus Paralithodes; species Paralithodes platypus. Next base: position 20,587,109 of record CM064480.1, on the reverse strand, counting down.
CCTGCATCAGCTGATGGTTGAAGATGCCCCCCCCCCTAGGACCCCCAAATGACCGAGGTGAGTGTTTTTTTGTGTGCTATTCATAATTTCTCACCTATTTCATTTCTCGCCATTTCATCAGTTCAGCCGGACCACATGCGCTCCACAGCAGAGCTCTTATAGGGCAGGGCCGAAGGATGAGGTAAGAACTGCTACACTGCAGCACCAACCAAGGAGTGATCAAGGGCAAAGAATGAAAGATCAGGACTAAGGTAGAACAAAATAACAGCGAGATGCAAACAAAATGCATTACTGAGGGGAATCAAGTCAGCTCGGCCGCATCAGCAACCGAAGGGACAAATCAGGTCAGGAGCCTACTACCTAGCCAGGCCAGAAAGGCGTGTGATATAGGCTACCCGAGAACAACCCAATGGGACAGAATAGAGAACAGAAGGGGAAAAACATAGAAGAGGAATGAAAAACTATGCAAAATGAGTCAAGCCAACGACAAAAGCTTGGGGAGAGAGAGGGAAAAATCCCAAACCCTCCCCCACGAAGCCCCAGTCGCCAGCCCCGAAGCTCCCCAACCTCGTCAAGGGGCGTAGTAGTAGGGAGGATGACACTGCGCTTCTAATGCATGAAGCGGATACCTTTCCCTTCCAGGGGAGGGAGTCTTCTCATGGTGAGTAGTGGCAAAGTTCTCTAAACTGTCCCCAGCCGCATCTTATTCTGGCTATAGTGGCGGCCTCAGCCCCACCACCGGCAGAGATAGTATCACCCAAGTAGCAAAAGTTGTCCACCATCTACAGTGCCTCGTTGCCAAAGTTGTCACTCTCGAGCCGGTCATTGAATACAGCTCGCCTTTGCATACTATGCATACAAATTTCTCAATTTCGGACTTCTTCTTTGGTAGACGTCCCTTATTCTAGTGCAGTGCTTCTTCCTGTGATGTACCCAGCTGCGGCAGATGCTACACTATATTGAGTTCTCCTCCCCCTCTTTCCTACATACTGCGGCATGGGTATGCACCACTTTTTTCTACCTTTCCTAGCCCTAAACCACTGTGTAAAACCTTGATTTGATTATGTTACTCTTAACCCATTAATTGCCATGCCCTCTCTCCATCTTCTGAACTTTGCCTCGGCATCCTGCGCACTATCTACGATAAGTACTAGGTTATCTGCTTATAGCAGTTCAACAGGGGAGCCCAGATTCTGAAATCACCAGATAGTGCCGTCCACAACCATAACAAGAGGAGAGGGCTGAACACAGACCCCTGGTGGCCTCGGACGTGAACTGTAACCCCCTCCCTCGGTACCCCTTTTGTTATACCACGTTTATAAGAAAACGGGAGATAATCTGATTGCGATTTCCACCTTAGGAATCAGCGCTAATCATCACTTAGGTACCTCTCCGCTGGGTACAGACTGGCCTTGGCTCTATGAACTACACTCTATTAATAAACAATGGACACAAAATACACAGTAAAGGTTCACGTTTATTCCTTAATAGCTAGGTACATTCTCAATATGTCTATGGAACAAATACATACATTCATATATAAAGAATAATAATGTTCAACACACTGAACATATGAATAATAAAACACAGAGAGGATAAGTCTCAAATCACAATAAATATAGTCCCTGAATATATATGTAAAAGCTCTCAAATATGGCTTCACTCAGAATAAATAATAGTTACTGCGATAGCATACACGCGGCACTGAAGGTATGGAAAATAGGACTATATTTTATCTCAAAATGAACAATAAGTTACAGCAACTTGAATCAGTTTATAGAACTCTAATAACGCAAAGAGTAATAACTATGAAAATAACTTCATGAATATATGATTTAAATAGTAGTCATGTATGCGTGACCGAGTTTCAAAACGAACAAAAAGTTAAGGTAACTTGAATAAGTCATAGAATTGGAATAACTCAAAGAATAAGTCTAGGAAATATATTCATAAAGATGTGATTATAACACTAGTCATAAATATGTGACAGAGCGAATATTCTGTGAATGAACTTTCTATATTAGTTCTGTACCCAGATGATAAATAGTATTGCAAACTAAGGTCTGAATAAGCGTTCACTGTTTGACGTATAAGTGTGAGTCTTTATAACCGGTCCAAACATATATATTTCCACGTTAAAGAATACGGAGCCTATACGCGAGAAAGTATATAAATATTTACCGCACAGTATATAGGTGTACTGTTCTCCCGAGCAGAGTACCAAATAATAACCCGGCGGGTTAGGTAGAAAGGAAGTTTGTTGTTTTCCTTGGACGTGAATAAGTCCCCTTGTGGACGGTATGGCTCTGCAATTATCTCGTTGAAGATGGTTTGCTTGAGAGACCATCACTATTGTGCTCTGTCTCCGTGACAGGACGTCTACCCAACCGTTGGCTACGCCTGGCAGGTATGATGCGTGAAGATAAATGTTCAGCTTTTCTGCCAAAACAAAAATATTTTCCGACAACTCTAGCAACTTCCGAGACCTCATTGACCCTTGTTTTGGGATGCATGATACTGCATTCAAATTGTCCATTCGAAAGGCTAGTGGTTTCCCTTGCAAAGTGTAACCTCGAGCCTGTAGGAAAATTAAGGGGACTAACAACTCTTTCGCATCTATGTGAAAATCTTTGGACTGGGACCAAAGCCCTTGACCCTGATGGCCTAGGCTCGACTGATAACCCCTGCCTATTGTCACTGAAGCATCTTAGTCTACCCATACCGTAGGTGGAGGTGATGTCCACATCATTATTGAATGCAATGTTTCCTGCCTCGCCCAAACCGATAGTAAGTTGTGGATTTATGTCGGGATTTGCCATAACTTCCCCGCTGGCAACAGCGGAAAGTGTTTGTTTCCTTCCCAAATTAACCTCTTTACTTTCAACTGGCCCAGCTTTACAGTAAGTTGAATCCAGTTGAGACAGCCGACCAGAGAGTCCCACGTCCTTCTCGTCGGGTTGTCAAGCTGTGGAAAAAACAAAACAAAATCTTTCGAAAATCTGTTTCGATTGTCCACACTCTGAGTGAGAGTAAGATGTGGTGTGTCCCAGACCAGCCCTATCCACTGAATTAACGTTGTTTAGACAAGGTTCGACTTTGCCAAGTTGACCTTGAACCCCAGGGATTGTACATGATCTAGAAGTTAGCTACATGATTTCGGCATTGACTCTCTGATTCTGCCACCACTAGCCAGTCGTCTAGGTACCACACCTTGATTCCCTGACTTAAAAGTGGTAGTAAAGCTTGTCGGATTAATTTGGTAAATATTTTCGGTGCTAGGTTTATGGTTAATTTAGATAAGTGGACTGTATATTAATGATATTAACCCGTACAGCCCCAGCGACGCGTCTGACGCGTCGGCGATGTATGTACCGCACCGCCCCAGAGACGAGCGCCTGGCGCGTCACCCTAATTGCGCCGACTGTAACCTCAGTGTAGCCACTCAAGAGGGCTCAGATTTGTATGAGAACTGTGTACGTATCCCACGCAACCGTGCCGATGGTTGAAAACTCTCAAAGTCCACGTGCGTGCGCGTGAGCGCGCAATAACCTGGTTTTTTGGGGTAATTGCCTTCAATTTTTTACTCTTGTAAAAAACGTTTTCGGGGGCTCTGTAGGACCATTCTTTAAGCTTTTTGAGCGTTTTTTTCGTGGTTATTTCCTTCATTTCTAACCCATTCGCTATTGTTTCTGGAATAAAACAATTTTTTGAAAACCGCCGGGTTCTGGTGAACAAACATTACAAAACTAGCCGGGGCTGGACGGGTTAAAGGAACATTAACCATATAGAATATATTACCCTTTGACGAACTCAGCTGGTGATTGGAGGATGGCGGAAAATAGGCTAGATGACTGTCATGTTTAGTAAAGTAAACAGCGTATGAAAGAGGCTACAATATGCTAGGATGGCTAAATATTTACATTAAGTTGTGCTAATTAACAAAGATGATTGTGTAGTGACTATAGGGAGTATGAGATGAAAAGTGAAGCGAAAACACCTGGTGAAGTAACTAGGAAAAGAAGGCTTAGCGTGTGTAGCTGGGACGGAGGTTGGTTGGAGAGTACGCGAGCGCGTTAGGTTTGTCTCTGTCGTGACATACCGCGCACGCGCATAACATATGGAAAATGTATCCCATCTTCTTTACAATGAGATACTTATGAACAATCTTAAATAATACAAATATATATATATATGGGAATTATAATCCTAACATACTTTCCCATATACCACTATAGAATATATATTCTACCCAATCATGGAACGTTCGACCCAGGTTATGGAAGCGTTCAACTTAAGACTACGGAATGATACGTAACGCTACATCAACCCAGATTACGTAACATCGAGACTGTTCATACTAGTTTGAGTACACTAATTATGGACATATTCCCACCCACAGAAAATATACAAAATTTACATGATTAGATTTGCCCGTAGGCAATCTTATCCCGCCAAGCTTGGGAGGATATCTGGGCTGCCTGTCGACGTGGGCGTTCGCCAGACGCGTCAACAGGCTGCGCCGAAGTAGAAGCCAGAGAGGGGACTTCAATGGATAACTGATCCGAGGGGGTGTCCTTGCGATCGAGGTCACCCTCAAGAGGATCTACTCGGACTGTTGGCCGTGTGATTACTCCATTCCTGGTGGCGAACCTTTGCTACCCGAACCTCACCATCACGACCTGGTAACAACTCCTCTATCCGACCCAATTTTCCAAAATGCGCGCGGGCCCTCCTCATGGATGGTTACCACGTCCCCTACCCTAGGCCAATGACCTTTTAATGGTGTTAGTTTATTCTTTTGCGCTTCCCTTAAAGTCACCAGATATTCTGTTGACCAGCGATGCCAAATATCTCGCGATAATTTACGAATATATTTGTAGCGGGCCGATTTCTCGTCCTTACTTATGTAGTCTGGATCTTCCATAGTATCCTCGTCATGCTCTTCAGGAAGATCCTGCAGTCTGTATCCACGTACCAGTACTGAGGGTGTGATTGGGGTAAGGTCTTCCAAATCACCAGAAGCCATAGTATAGAGGGGCGATCATTTACGGTGGCTGGTCAATATCCCAAGAGTTATGGTGTTGAGATTCCTCAAGCAATCGAGATGAGATGCTCTACCCAACAGCCTTCTTCTCAGACCCGCCTTCAACGATGCCTATGGCTCTCTCCCATATGGCGCCAAACCAAGGCGCTCTGGCGGGAAGTGACACGCCATTCACATTTTACAATCCGCTAGGCAGGTTCTGCAATCTTCGGAATTGTTTGCTCACCTTCTTGAAGATATGTAGATTCCCTTTGCCCCTATGACGAGTCTGTTTTGCATTGTCACGTCAGCATGATACGCGATATCCCTGTCTACTGGCAGAATCTTCCGGAAGGCATGTAGGAATCTATCAGCAAGTGAGGTTGGTGACCAGTGTCCCATGTGAATTGGTAACAGCAACAAGTGAAAAATATCATATACACCTTAAGATTGGGTGAAATCTTTCACAGGGAATGCTCCAACTGTAGTCCAACCCTGGTAAAACTTTGTAAGGGTCAACCTGGGTTGGTTCGCAAGGTTTTTTGGTAAGGGAGGAATTCCGACGGGAATCATAATGTTGGTTCCCTGTACTCTTCTACACTTTAAAGCATTTGCGAAGGAACTTCTTGACCACCTGACTCCTTATTCTAGCACCCCACTCATCGTTGTCTTACATAGGTGACTATATGACCACCCCATAAATGACAACAGAGTCGTGACAGCCTATCCGATGTAATAAGATTAGGGTGAAGGGATGAATTGGGGGGCAGTAGTAATTGGAATACTTACTTGCCTCAGGAGAGGGTCTGCCAATCTGTCAATCTGCCTCCGCAATGTATCAAGTCCCCCTTCAAGTTTTTTGTAAGTCCAACTGGTTGATCAGGTTTATTCCTAAGAACCTTTGTTCCCTTTGTTCCCAACCGAAGGGTATTCGCTGGAAAGACATAAGTTTTGATGCTCTATCATCAAGGCGGAAAAAAAGTAATTTTTGGAAATCGTTTGTTTACCTCCGGGACATGCCAATATGCTTCTATTTTTTATTAGTGGCCCCTCCATTCATTGACGAACATGGCCTATTACATACGGCATCCTCTTTGTTTCAAACACTAATCCGCCGTAGTTTGAATCTACCGCGCAGAGCATGTTAAAATCTGAGGAGCCTATCAGCACTAGCGCAAACAGCGACCTCAACTTCATGGCTTCAGTCATTATGAATTGGGTTCTCACTACAAAAAACTTCGTAAAAAATAAACCAAAAAGAAAATAATAATAACTATCCAATAAGCTTTTCCATCATATCGTGGGATTGTACTTGTGTGGATCTTTGACCAGACGACTGATTCAGGCGTCAATTTCTTCTCTCATCCTCTGCTCTGGCGCTCAAGCCTGCCCGGAGACGTGTCCTCTCTCCCCACGCTCCGCTGGTTTCCGGCATATTGCTGCGTCCCTAGTGAGTTTTTTCTCATTTGTTTACTCTCTGGATGTATCGAGTTAAGGTTAGGATATGCGTAGGCAAGGAGTGTCACTGGGCTAGTTTGCCCGCAGTGCAGTGTATTTTGGGTTGGGTCCGTGTTGTGTTGGGGCATCTATTTCGGATGTACCCTCGTGGTCCTGTTGGTGTGACATGTGAAACTTTTCACAGTTGAGTTAGCTTGTGATGCAGGCGGCTTTCCATTACGCGTTATTTTGCTGCCTTTTTATCCTTTTTCTGATGAGGTAGCGTTGCTTTGCTGACGTTCCCAGCGTATTTTTCCTTCACTTAGTGAAGTTTTTCTGGGTCCCGAGTCATTTTTTCCCTTTGTCGGAAGTATTTGCTACAGTGGTGTGTCTGGCGGTGGTTCCTGTTAGTGGATATGTTTCCAGTGTTTTTGTTTTTTATTTTCAACATTTCTTGTGCCGTCTGCTTAGGCCTAGCCAGCCGCTCGTAGCCTTTACCACCATGTACAAGTGTTATTGATTTATTTTTATAAATAATGTCCTACTGCGGTCATGTGTATCCTGGTTTTAGTTGTGTATTGGCCTAAATTTCCACGGACCTATGTTTTGTTTCCTGGATTAGTTGTGTATTGGCTAATTCCATGGATTATATTGTGGTCCATAGAGCTAGTCGTGCTTTGGCTATCCTCTCGGGTCCTATGTGCGTTCAGTTGGTTTCTGAACGTGGTGGGTTACTTTCCGGGCGGGTTTTTCGTCGGTTTAATAAACCAACCATGACCAAAACACCCCGGCCGAGAGCCGTGTTTGGCCACAGCGTGGTTTCAAACACAGGCCTTGTGTCCCCGGCGAGGAGGTGTCTGTGGCTCTCCAGGACCTGCGCTTCTCTGTGATGGTGCCTGTTTCAGGCTCCCTAATGATTCCCGGCGGAATGCATGTACCCATCTAACCGTTGGTTCATAGCGGACATATGTTATGAAGTTTGTCTAAACCCCGGTTTTACAAACCAAAGGTAAAAACCTAGCTGTTGTTGTGGGCTTTTCCTCCCCGGCGATCTTTTACAAAGAAGTCTAGGGGATAGGAACTTATGGGGTTAACGTTTAGACATCAGATCTCACTCTCACCCGGCGGGTGCATCCTTGGTAGGGTGGGATGAACGAATTGGTAATTCAGTTTAGTTAACCGTCCATTTTTAGTGGTACTATATGTAATCTCCGCCTTCACACTTAACGGCGATCTCAGGCTCAATTAGGGTTAACATCTTTTTCACAAGTTTTTCACACCGGACGCGGGTGCATCCTGGGAGGAGGAAATAAGGAATTTACAATTCAATTTGTCAGTTAACCAGTTAATTGAGAGATTACGTTAATGTATCGCCGCCGTTCAACTTAACGGCGATCTATTTGACATATTCGTTAGAAGTCGATCTCGTATCAGCCTGCCCTGCGTTATTCTGCTAGAATAATTCAGGGGGTCCGGCGTCTTTGTGGGGGGGTTGTTTTTCCCAAAATTGAATCTTGAAACAGTCACCCCCCCGGAAAGACTATGTTTATAACCGCCATACTGGTCTTTTATATTATGTCAGAGGGTATTCTGAACGTTTCTTAAGATCATGTCTAGATAGTCGGAAATCTTTATAGAACCCCGCAGCGTACGGCGAGTTGGTGATCGTTGTGACATTAACGTCTCGTTACCCCGGCGGGTTATTAACACTTGTGTGCGAAACATGTTGAGGTTAACCTTATGAGCCATTAATTCCTGGAAATTTTATTTTTTTCCAGAGACTGGGCTCACGGACGGACCAATACAGCAACCTGCAGTAGTTTTCCCACCAGTCTCTGTCATGGCTACCTTTGCCACCAGTTTTTGCTTTATTGCATTACCCTACCTGTGCCTGTATCCCTATTTTTGCGCACCCACTATCTTTGTATCGTAAGTATGTTAAATGTCTAGACCGTTCAAAGGGTCCTGTGGGTGATGCGCAACAATGTTCCTTGTTGCTACCCAACTAAGTGTCAAAGGGTCCTCCAAGATAATGATCAAGACCGCAGCGCGCGCGGTCGCCTTACGAGAAGTTCGGCAACAAATGTCCAGCTGGGTATACTTACGATTGTGGCTCATAAGTCACTTCAATGGTGACAACGTCCCCTCTTTGTGATAGGCTTCTTCTTGAGTCACCCTCCCCCTAAATGTTTCCTCTCGAGTAACTGAGGAGTCGTAATGCCCGGCGGAGACTGGACAGGGTTTCTGTTTCATCTCCTGCCCCTGCTACTGCGAAACGTCAACGAGAGCCTACCACCCCCGGCGGCAGCCCCTCCTCGTCTCGGGAGAGATCTCTCGATTAGGTCACCCTCTCAGACACCAGCCAGACCCAGTTCCTTGCCTCTTCACCATCGAGTAAGAAGAGTAAGACAGAAAGTTCCACCAGTGGATCACGGGCGATAAATCCTCCAAATGCGAAGAGTAGGTTGTTTTTTTTTCACTGGTCACACCGCAGGCCATAAATCTTCAAAAAAAGGTATTCCCATGATAGAAAGGCCTCCCGACCATTCGCCAGTTTTCTAGTACTTCTCGTCGTACCTCTAAACCCCAGATCAGAGTTTGTGTTCGGTCTCAAGGGTCCAGTATAGTGCTGTACCTAAAGATGATTTACCCATTATACATTTTAAACCACCCTGGATTTGGAGAGTTCAGGGAGGCTCAGTGGTTGAGAGTGGTTTCGGACTGCCGCAAGGGAGTGTAGGCCAAGGCCTAGGTGTTTTGGCCGATATTCTCTCGACCGCCGGGCACTGACCACCCACTTCCTGCTCAAACTATTCCACAACAGTGGCTGACCGTCCACCGGGACGCGCGGCGACTCCCATCCTCTATTTTGACTTATCTTGGCACAAGATGGAACCCCCAGCTTCGGCGGGATCTTCTCAGGAGGAACAGGAATGATTAAAGACGAGGTTTCGATTATATCGGATATGGAAGGGCAAGAGTCAGGTTCAGGCTTAGGCGCCGCCCAAGATCTTAATGATTCACGCAGTGAGTACATCATCAAGTTTAATTTGTCACTGCACAGGAAATTGATGGC